>JANHFX010018975.1:0-80280 GCA_027560015.1 Chloroceryle amazona | reverse complement strand
TGGTGTTTCTGTTGTGTTTTTTTGTTTTGGTGTTTGTTTGTTTGTGTTTGGTTGTTTTTTTTCCCTTTTTTTTTTTTTTTTTTTTTAGTTCAGGACCTGATATTTTAGTAATAGCTTGGAGATTAAAGCTGGAAACAGATTTGGTTTAAGGACTAATAGTCATGACCGCCATTCCCATTTGTGCTGGGTTAGTGGGTATTTTAATGTGGATTTTCTTGTGATCTTGGGAGAGGGAGATCTTGTTTGATGAGACATTAGGCATCTCTATAAAGGGAACTGAAGAACTTGTTTCACTGGGCGCAGCAAAACTTTCAAAAGCTGTTTCACTAGATCAAGCATCAGCCTGGCAATTTGCAAGCCTTTGTTTGAAAAAAGGGAAGTGCATTCTTGATGGCCGCTCAGAACAAAGGATCCTCTAAGGAAGGACACATGCTCTCCTTGTTCTGAATGGGAAATTACTGTACGGCAAGACAAGCAAGGCTTAAAGACTGGAGCTTAACTGAGGACTTGGATTCAGGAAAGGTAAAAAGAAAATGGCACAGATACGTGGTGCACAGCACAGGCATCAGTCTCATTATGCTAAGCAGTTGGGAGCCCTCAGCTCTGAGGTGCTTTGCACTCTGTATGCTTAGCAGGTACATGCAGTCACTGCAAAAGAAAAAGCTGAGGCTCTGCCACACAGTATTTTCTGCCTCAGATGAGCAAACAGTGCACAGAGAAAACCATTAGAAGAGGTAGAGGGGAAATCAGTAGCTTGTAATAACCGTCCTTCAGAACTTACAGGCCTGCGTACGTGCACGCAAAGGGCTGAGGCTTAGAAGATGTAACACAAGCAAAGGCTCAGTCACGAAACCACGAAGCTTCATTCTCACAGAGCTTCGCTGGTCACCCCCACAGCCAAGTGAAGTGCCCTGAAGCGCGGGGCTTTGCTCAGATCAAGAAGCTGAGCGTGCATATACGCTAGGACATCTCGCTGTTCGTTCGCTTAAGCACACTCCTCTTGGACACAGATACAAACGTGTGTGCTTACTTCACATGAACACTTGATGCATGATCACAACATAAAAACAATGCTTTCAGAAAGTAGCTTTTAGACCAAAAAAATATGTATTTTAAACCATGTGAATCCATATACAAGGAGCTTAAAGTCACAACCAGTATTTTGATTCGAATTATTTAATGCACGTTGGAGCTTATTCTCTATACAAGCCTTTGAAAAGGCATAAGCACATTTGTTGGCACTGTAATGAGTATATTCCAAGAGTACCCATAGACAGGCCTATGGTTTTAAATATTACCATGGTAAATCTTTTGAGAACTTTGTTTGCCTGCCACTCAGCTTGTAGTCCTCACTTTCCATGTACTTTGTGGCAGCTCAGCAATGGAGAACACAAGAATAAGTGACCAAGAGACCTAACCTGTTAGACACAACACTAGTGCGGGCCACCTGTGATAAACCTACGTGAGCTACTGCCATGGGATTTTTAAATGAACCACTTTGCTTTCTAACAAGTCCAATCCCAAATTCTAATTTTTCTGTTAATTTTTCAGTCTTTTCTACAGCAAATTGCATCATAATAAGCTTTTGCTACGTAAAACTTTGCAAAACACAGGCAAAAAACAAAATACAAGCAAAAAATAACCTTAAAACACCTCCCCAGGTGCTTATCTGTTTCTGTCTTATTACATCCTAAAATACCATTTGTAAGGGTTTTTTTTTGCTTCTATATGTAAAGTCATCATTTATTGCTATGTTTAGCATTTTCTAGCCATATGCAAGGCCCTTGATATTGTTAGTATTTATAATCAGTTATTAAAAATCATTGGGAAAAAAAAATAAAATTCACCTGACCCAAATAATTTCTTCAAAATAGACTCACAATTTTTCAAGGGCATATGATTTTATGAGATGCTGTTGTGAAGGATTTATGTGCAAGTACAAAATGGAGCATACATTGAGGACTGGGAAGAAAAAGGAACATCTCACACCGCAGACACTTAACCCCTGACATTGCACAAAGCCACATCCTATCATTTCATTCATAAAGTGACTTAGCTTTGTTATGATAGCTACGCTGAACAATCCAGTTTACATCCTTCTAGTTCTGACTGAGAGGACCTGGCATGAGAGGAGAGGATTCAGCAGCTGATACCTCAATGAAAGCAAATTTCTTCAGGCACTGAAAATACACACCCTCTGACAAACTGGAACAAAAATAACCTCTTATTCTTCTGGATGTGATGCATGAAACCCTGTTACAGATTTTTCCATGATTCACCCTCCACCCCCACTCTCCCCCTCCATCATCTATCATGTCACTTCAACCTAAAGACTGAAAAAAAAAAACCCAAATAAGCATGTTAAAATGTATTTAGATGCACATTACATTCCACATCTGAAACTCATAAAGTCTACCAAACTTCTTTCAAAATACAAAAGGACTTACCCAGTGTGTCTTTTAGATTCTTAACCAGAGAACCTTTCTTCAAGCTGTTTTTTCTCTCCACATAATTTGATGGTACATATCCCGTTTTGTTGGCTGCGTTTCTTACCCTCCACCATGTCTTGGAATCATCTAATAGCCAAAGACGCTCATTTTTCTTGATGTCAAGTTCTTGGTCCTGCTGTGCAGTGTAATCCCACTTTGCAATAACAATAACTTCTTCTGTCATCTTTCATGGAGTACTTCTGAAACGGAATATTAAAACATGCTCATCAGTAAACTGTGTCATGTAATTCTTACTCAATTGTTTCTTTGAGTTCTTCTGAAGTAAGCAAGAGAAGGGCAGGGAAAAAATAGAGAGCTATACAGAGAAAAAACTCATGGATTGGAACACCTCTTTTAAAAATAAGGACAGTCATATTGACCTTTCTTGCTTTTTCTGCCACTAACACATAACAACACCCTGATTGTAAATTCCAGTCGTATTGTTTCGCATTTGCTTCCTCTGAAAGTATATCAAATATTACTCAGACATACATTAAAGAAAGTTAATTTATAAAACCCATTTAGTTTCTGCATACAGCATTATAAAACTATCCCATATCCCTGGCATTCAGTGTTCTGGTATGAGAGAAAACATAAATAAATCCAACTGCATTCCAAAAATATATTTTCCTTCTGCCCTAGTTCCTCATCTTCATACTAATTTATTATTTATAACTTAGCTAAAATTTTGTAATCGCTGCTGGAGGTTTTGGTGGGAGAGGGAAGTGGAGGAGGATGGGAGTGAGTAGCTGGTGAGAATATATTTGAAAATCAGTGTAACAGGTTATTTCTTTAAAAAAAGCAAAAGCTGTAGATTTCCTTTAAATTACAGATTAGTAGAATCAAGTCCCAGAGTACTTGGAACTATTCTTGTCCAAAGATCTTTGTAACATTATTTGACTTTGTTGCCTAGCAGTCCACTGATACCCAGTAATTTATGTGACAGTAACGTAAACTAAGAAACTCACAAACCCCATTCAGAAATTCTCTTCCATGTGTAAGTGATATCACCTACATTCAGAAAGGGTTCCTTCTGCTGGCTGTAAGCACACACACACACGCCTTCTCCCTTTATCTACAGTACAAGTTGTGAAAACTACACAGTAGACAGGCCAATAATCTACTTTCAAATCAAACGTGTTTTCCTTATTGAAAGCTACCTTATCATCATAAGGCACAGTAGTGAACTCCAGTATAATTTAATAGCCCCCTCTTATCATCATTTTTCTTTCCAGGAGAGCATCACATAGGGTTGAGCTACAGTTGCCAACCTATTTGACAGCAAAGCTCTGGAAAGCACCAGCACTATAAAGTCATCCCTCGTGGCCAAGGAAGGAGGACATTTCTGAAAATCTGAAGCTGGAATCAACAGGCTCAAGTTCTCCTTTGCCAATCAGAAAACAATTGAAACATTAGTCAAATACGCTTTTGTGCAGCTGGGAGGCCCAAGATGAATCAAGAAAGAAATTATGATACTTTGAACAATAGAGAGGAAACATGACAACCCTTACAGTTCAAGCAGGCTGGGAATTATGCAGGTGGAATCAACGCTTTGACAAGAAATATGTCACTATACCCTTCAGTGTTTGCTGTTCCCACCCTAAAATAACAGTCCCACCTGACAATGCCCCAGGAGAGCCTGAGCTTTGGACGGCAGTGTCCAATAACCCGCCCTGGTTTCTGACTCCCATCAAATGGGCAGATAACCTACAGGTCAATAAGCTGTTGTAGCCACGGGGGAACTGCAATCAAGCATGTTCTGGAGGCCAGCATTGTCAATATCGTCTCTCTCTCCAATTTAGATCAGTTTATTTTATCTCAGCAATTGTAAAATGGTCAATCCTTACTATTTCTGGGGACACTGAGAACATGAAGAAATAGGGCACCATCAGAGCAGTTCGCTGACGTTGCCACCACAGAGGCTTCCTTTCTAAAGGAGGTTATTTTCACAAAGCAGGCAAGTTAAAATTATCTATCAAGATTACAGCATACGAATAATGAGAAAACCAACACTTTAGGCATAATACTTGACTAGCAACTGATGGAAAGCCATTAAACTCTTCCTATATCTCTGAAGTAAAAAAAAAAAACCCAAGCCAAACAACTGCATTGGCCCCTGTTGTAAGAGTCTCCAAGTGTTTTCCCAAGGCACTGGGCAAGGACAGAAGCACTGGAAGAGACCAAACATGACAATGTCAACTGAACAGTCTTGCAAATTTCCCTCAGAACAGGGAGCCCCAAGCTACTTGAGTCCTACAACTCCAGCAGTTGTTGGTGTGTAAAAGTGCCACTCTGCCTGAGAAACCGTGTCACTTCGCAAGCAGACCCATAAGGACAATAAGGTTCTTCCTGTGACACTTGCAGAGCTGAGATTTCCTTGCACGTGAATAAAGGCACATTTGTTCC
Source organism: Chloroceryle amazona (assembly GCA_027560015.1). Classification (NCBI taxonomy): domain Eukaryota; kingdom Metazoa; phylum Chordata; class Aves; order Coraciiformes; family Cerylidae; genus Chloroceryle; species Chloroceryle amazona. Next base: position 75,385 of record JANHFX010018975.1, on the reverse strand, counting down.
CAGAAGGTGGGCTGTAGAGTTAATAGTTTTGAAATGCTTCTGCAACACAGCTCTGTGCCAAACAAAAGATTAGAAGCAAACAACATAACTAGATTTGCAGAAAAACATAAGGAAAAGAAGAATAATAGAGCCTTCTAAAGCATCCAAGTGTCTCATAAAAACCTGACATGCACAGAAAACATGACGTTTCTTTAGAATGCTGCTGACAGGCTGCACAACAAATACACCACAGTCTCCAAAGATTCTAATGTTAACATGAGACTCCTTCACATCAAGAAAATGAAAATCCATTACTGCTAAGAGTGTACAACCTTCTCGAACGTTCCTCCTCAAAAAAAGCTTGAAAGTCCTGGTGCTGAAATACAGTCTTCTCATATCCAGTAGAATAACACCATCCACTTTAAAAAGCATCGATTAAAAGCCTTGAAATACATCTGCAAGGAGCTGTAAATTTATGAAATGCTCCATGGTCATTTCTCAGTCCAAGACTGTTTCACTTTGAAAAGTGTATGTATGTCCTTCTTTTTAGATTACCATATCTAGCAGTCAGATGCTGGACTTTTATGACAATTCGACTTCCAGTTTATAAAACAAACAAGCAAAACAACCAAGACCTTCAAGAGGTAGTTCTTGCCCTGGCTGTGTAACTGATCCATTTTTCCAACCCTTTTTAACCCAGCATTTCCTTTGTTGCCAGCAGGGGTAGTAAACTTATTTATTTTCCCAACAATTGTATTTGCTGAAATGTTATGACTAATTAGTTTAGATTGAGCTTGGGTATTTTCACCCAATTTGTTTCCTTCTCTCTAGTTTAGGTTTTGTTAGGAGAGGAGTCTTCTCTTCAGGGGCAGCTGCCCTACTACAGAAGCACACCTGAAAATGCTCCTACACAAAAATACCCTTTGGAGAGGGGGATAAACCAAAAAATCTGCCAGGACAGGAAGGTAGTGAACAAAACCCCAAGGTTCCATAAACTATCAATGACTCAAGAATTTAGCCATGTCGGAAAAAAAAGCAACACAAGCAAACAAACAAAAAAACCCACAAACAAACAAAACCCAAAGAAGCACCTACATCATTTCAAACCAATGCTTAAAACTGAACCACACAAGCAATATTTAGGGTTATGGAAATTTAAATGTAGAACAACTTAAGGGAATCTGCTCCCACAAACCTGTAAATCTGAGAGTGATTTGATATTTAAAATAACATCAACTGAGAAGACCTTTCATAGGAAAAATTACATGTAATTGTTACACAGATCTCATCATCTTTTACCAGGCCTGAATGTTGGGTTTTTCCCCCCTACATAGGACTGATGTGCTTCTCCCACAATGATAAGTAAGAAAGGACCCCTTCCAGCACACCCGCTAAACTGGAATCCTCTCCTAACAGACTGACCCCAGTTAACACTCCTACTCCTTTGATGCCCTGGCCCAGTGGGCAGAAAAGTAGCATCCTGCCTCCAGGAGGAAGGCTCAGGGATCCATCAGGGATGTGGTTAGTTCGGATATTGCAAACAGGAGGTGCGGCTGAGCTTTAAAGATGCAGAGAGAAAGGAAGCAGTCGCTCTCCTCGTTCCCAACTTATTTTGCAAAAAGGAACATGGCTGAAACAAGACTGACAGTAATGCTTGAAATTTAATCCCTCACCAAGGGAACAAGCAAAATTTCTATTAATAGGAAGTGACAATTGATATAACAGACTGTTCTGGAACTGGATGTTGTCCTAAGACACACTGAAAGAAAGGTACTACATCGATAGAGGCTTTTACATGGCACTGATGTACATAAAATGCGTAACTGCTCTACATTATTACATTATACAACATTACATAAGGCATAATAACTCTGCAATATTTAGTTAATTGTCTTGGGAGAATGAAAAGCTGCTTATGACATATCACAACCTTCTCTGAGATTTAAAGGCTGAACAACCCTCTCTTTCTTCTGCTCCCCTACTCCAAAAATCCAGAGTTTGGATCCTGAAGCATGTGTTGCTGACAGGCCAGCTATCTGGTGTCCACTTGGTTAACCTTTCAGACAGCAAACAGACAATATTTACTCCTCTAAGGTAACAAACCTGTGGTAAATAGAAACAAAAAATAGTCTTTTTCCACGAGGCCTCTTTCATAGTAGGCGGGTGCACTTACTGTGTTCCGTAACTAATAAAACCCCTTACATTAGATCACTCATCTGAAGCACACGCTAAGGCTGAAACTTTCTTATTTGTGGAGATGCAATCTCTGGTTAGCCTGCCTACTGTTTCAGGAGCTTTCAAGCTTTCTTTCACTTACAGTTGTTTTCTTTGTTGCATGTGTGGGTGTGTGGTTAGTTTGTTGGGTTGGGTTTTTTTAAGCACCCTGGATGAATAGTTCTGAGATACAGAAAGATTTCAAAAAAAAGGGCATCTCTCTGCATTTGAGATTGTTTCATTTGGTTCTTGCAGATCAGTAAAGCACCAAACTCAGAGATAGGGCCCAGAAGGCATTAAAAAGAACAAAGCATGAATTCCAGTGAGAACTTGTGAGAAAGAACACACCTTTCGGACATACTCGTAGCTATTTCCAGTAGAACACAAGAGTTTTGATACTTTAAGTACGGATGTTTGAAAAAGCATGAAGCTATCATCTCCTTCATGCAAAGGTCAAAGTTAACCTCAACCAAGCCAAATATATTCCTAATGATTGCTACAAGAAAATCTCAAGATGTAGAGGTTTAAAATGAGTCAACAAGCTGATCCAAATTATGGCAAAGCACAGCCCTCTGTTAAAACCAGCAAAGCCCTCTCCATGCTTTGTTACACGGGCTATTTGCTGGTGCTCAGACAAATGAAGATGGATCACATAAAGGCCACCTTGTGTAACTGCTTCTGCAGTTTAACACTTTAATACTGAATAAAATGCATGCTGATACACCTCAAGGACACATTTGGTTGGAAAGAGGTCACTGCCATAAAAATTATTGTAAAAATACTTGCCTCTTCTTTTCAAAAATGTTAACTAAATAGCTGTAGTGACCAAATATTTGTCATCAGGCTGCACCATGCTGAGGTGTCAAAACGATACCTGAGCAGAAAAAAGCAACCGTACGTACCTGTGCTGCCTAAAATTGCTGACTCTTTTAACACAAGCTTGACAATTAATTTGGTGTATTTCACTATTAGGTCTCATTAGGATGCATCGACTACAGAACTAAAAGTGATAGCTGAGTAAGTGCAAGTGATAATTATCTAATTTACTTTGATGTGCAAACTGAAGACACAGTCACAATCAATAGGAGCTGCTGCTGGTACTTCAGGAGGGTCAGCTTCCCAAAACTGAGAGCAAGGATGAGTGGAAGGTGTAAAGAATAAACCTGAATGAAATGTAAAGATGTAAATTAGGATATAAATAAATAAGATGTAAATAAATGGATCCTCTGCAAAGGATGACCGTTTCATTACATTTCTCAACTTACTCTTAAAATTTAGCATTTATGAACGTAATATTATATGGTTAAAAGAGTATTCTGAGAGTGAGGCAAAAAGCTCTAGAGGTTTCCTGTGTCCCCTCCCCATAATCCTTCTTTGAAAAGGAAAAACTGATAGCAACAAGCTCAAGACAAGAAATGTAAACTGCGGGTATCCAAGGAAGTACAGTTTACCTCATTAAGAACTACAAAAAGTTAAACTGTTTCTAGAATAAATGAAATATTAGCTCTAGAATAAATATAGAATCATATTTAATGTTGTTTCCTGCTCATGGTGTAGGAAAAAGATGTTTAATACTTATTTCTACAATATGGGATTATTTTACAGTGACAACCATTTCCTTCTCTGTCATTAACTAGGGTATAAAACTAATACAGAAAATCAAACACTGCTAATCTTCAAATGCACCTCGAGACAGTAGAACTGTCGACAACACTTTCATAGTTTAAGCATCCAATCTGAGGATGATATGGGGCAATGAGGAAGCTGGGGAGTGTTACAATCATGCCACCAGTTCAAAGGCATAAATTGTACGATCCTTAATGACACCACCAAGTAGTCGGATGAACTCTAATCCTAAAAAGAAAGGAAAGAGACAAAGGACCCATCTAAAACCCACATAGCATACCAGCAGATTATGGATGTGCCATTAATACTTATGAAAAGGGTTTTAAGGAAGATAGGCATAAAAAAAACAACCAACCAACCAACAGCAAACCACACCACCAGACTATTGTTGCTGTATCTTGTTCACATCATTTGAGCTCCTCATTTAGGTCTACCCGTCTACCCCAGCCCAAACCCACGCTGGACAGTTTAACAGCTAGCTGAGGGAGAGACCTAGCCACAGGGATGGCTTCAAAGGCAGGTTCATCAGACACCATGAGCCCTTCTGGCAGGTTCCAAACAGTTGTTCTTAGGTGCAAAAGTACTTGGTTTCTGTATGAGTCACTCAGGGGAAAAAAAAAAAAACAAACAAAAAAAACCTGAAAACACACACACACTCACAAAAAAAATTAAAAAAAGAGAGGAAAAAACAACCCAAAAAACTGGTAGAGTTAGAACTGTGAGGGTGATACAAGTGGTGGAACCATTAATCACCTCAGAGGTGCTGCAGCCCACGTGCCACAGGCAAGACTGCCCTGGCATGGCCCACTTCTACAGGTGCCACAAGCATGGGGCTTTTTAGATGATACTTCTTGCTAAAATCACAGTATCACAGGGTGTCAGGGGTTGGAAGGGACTTGGACATCTTCGAGTCCAACCCCCCTGCCAGAGCAGGACCACAGAATCCAGCACAGGTCACACAGGGACGCAGCCAGGCAGGTATTGAAAATCTCCAGAGCAGGAGACTCCACAACCTCTCTGGGGAGCCCATTCCTGTGCTCTGTGACCCTTACAGTAAAGAAGTTCCTCCGCATGTTAAGGTGGAACCTCTCGTGCTCCATCTTATATCCATAAAATCTAAGTGGGCTGTCCATCTTCAAATAAAAGTGAGGCCTCAGTCTGAATTAACCAGCAATTCATCAGTGTACTGGCTAAGGAACCTCATCTTGAGGCTACCACCCAACAGCCTGCCCCTGCATACCTCAAACCCTCCCCTGCTCTGTATCCCCTGCCATTGTTTCAGGGCACAATGCTGTAAGGTTTGTGGTTTTGTTTCTTCAACCGGATGCCTCTGACAGCTTCTCTCAGCCCCACAACATATCTGGTATCCCAATCTCTAATACAGCTACACTCCTGTGCTGTGTATCCTGTGTTACAGAGCAAGTGCAAACAGGAAACCTCAAGCCTAGTTCAGTGGTAACGAATTTCTGCATAGCTCCACTAGAGCACGAAAGTTAATCTTGTTTTTTTGTCTTGTATGTGGCTTAGAAGTCTTTGTAAAAGACACACAAAGAAATAAAGAGTACAGATTGGAAACACCCCAGAAATATATCCTCTCCACTAATAAGTCAGTACAGCAGTTTGCCATTCAACAAAAAAGAAAACTTCATCTGTATAATTAAATAGTAACAGATAACAGGATGCTTGAAAAAAATATCAAATCCCACACAATGTTTTCACGAAGCCCCTCACGCAAATCAGTCTGCCCAGATGAAATAGGCAGGAGCTGCTTCAAATGATCTTCTTAAAACTTAAAACTTACCATGTTAGGAAAAGGAATAGTTTTAATCACAGAGCCTGCATCTCCTTGCTGAGACCCAGCCATGTTTTGTGTGCAGCCCAGAGTCTTAGCGATGAGCATCTCTAATGGCTGTAGGAGATGACAAGGCCCTTTCCAGCTCTCCAAGCCCCACTCCAGCAGGAAGGTGTAGCACCAGTGTCTACCAGGCAAGAGCAGCCAGAGCCCTCCGACGTAGAGGCTGCCCAGCATGACGTGAGGGCAGTGAGGACAATCCCCTGGCTCACATCTTTCCTCCTTTCTTGGAAGCCAAGGTCACCTCATGTTCAGACCAATACAGCTTCATAAACTGTGGCACACAGTCTCAGAAAAAGTTGAAGTTGCAAGAAGAGGACACAATACTGTCACAAGACTAAGACTCTGGAAAATACTATTAGGTAAGAATAAATTTGCTAATGGTTATATGAGAAAGTAGCAGACAATTTAGCCTGGTACCTGTCTAGTGGCAGGGAGAAAAAGCTGTCCAGGCTGTTCCAAGGTTGCCTGCTGCAGCACTAAAAGAACACAAGGGTTGGAAGGGACCTTGAAGATCACCCAGTTCCAATGCCCCTGCCATGGGCAGGGACACCTCCCACTAGAGCAGGTTGCTCAGAGCCCCGTCCAGCTTGCTCTTAAAAATCTCCAGGGATGGGGCTTCCATCACCTCTCTGGGCAACCTGTTCCAGTGTCTCACCACCCCCATGGTGAGGAAATTCTTCCCAATGCTGACCCGAATCAACCTCTCTCTAGTTTGAATCCATTCCCTCCGGTCCTATCACTGCTCGACAGCCTAACAAGTCCCTTCCTGGCTTTCTTGAAGCCCCCTTCAGATACTGGAAGGCCACAATAAGGTCTCCCTGGAGCCTTCTCTTCCCCAGACTGAACAACCCCGACTCTCTCAGTCTGTCCTCATAGGAGAGGTGCTCCAGCATGCTGATCATATTCGTGGCCCTTCTCTGGACACGTTCCAGCACATCCATGAGCCTCTTCCAGTAGGGGCTCCAGAACTGGATGCAGCACTCCAGGTGAGGTCTCACGAGAGTGGAGCAGAGGGGGGAGAATCCCCTCTCTCGACCTGCTGGCCACACTTCTCTTGATGCAGCCCAGGATATGACTGGCCTGCTGGGCTGCAAGAGCACACTGATGGCTCATGGTGAGCTTCTCCGCTACGCCACAAAATTTCCTGTTCTGGGGCAGTTTGAGATACAAACGCTTAATCAATGTGACAGTTTTTAAAACACAGAATTCTAAGTATTTACGTGATAAGCACTCTGCTGTTTCAGGAAGCTACATTTTTAAAAACCTTTTGATGTCTTACTCAAAAAGAAACGGACGTTTCTATATCCTTTCTGGAACAGCATGTCTATTATAAAGTAAGCAGTGTTCATTTTTAGCTTCTGACAGATGATTTAGATTTAAAATTCTATTTCAAAGGACAAAAAACTGCTATTGTACAGGAACAAGCTGGTATTGTAACAACATATGCTAATGCTCTGCAGTACTAGTTAGGAGCCCTATTACCTCTGCTTAAAAGGTAGCTATTGATAGAAAGAGAAGTTACAGAGAAGACACTCTAATAGGTCTTTAGCTAAGTAAGCTGAATATGGTCACCAACACAGAAGGCAAAAGGCTTATAATAAAAACCTGTCTCAAATTTTTCCATAACCATGGGATGACCTTTAGGAAATAAGCTACGGACAACCATGGATTAAAAAACAAACACACACACGATTCACTCTGTTTGGAGGGGGGAGGTGGGGTGTGGTTTTAGGGTGTGTTTTTAGGAAATTTCTGTTATTTCATTCAGAAAGCGGGACAAAGGTTAATGGACAGTAATCTAACACACAGCCTTCTAGAAACGAGGCAAAAAAATGGTAAGAGAGGGGATTTTTGTGGTTAGATGGTTTGATTAGTGCTTCACCCAATACGGATGGTGTTTTTGGAAGAAGGTATTTCCTCATATCTTGAAGACTATAAGGAATTGCGTCTTTTTGTTCCCTTCTATTATATATTTATCAGAAAACCCAAGAAGTGTGAATGATTAACATATCATCACTGTTTTTAGTCTGTTGAAAGGGGGGGGAACAACCCACCTGAACATAAAGCAAGTCCAGCTGCAGATAGCCAGCTAACATCCCTTCCTACCAACCCCTTCCCCCAGCCTTTAACCCCACACGCTGGTGCCACCTGCTCTCAGCTTCCCTCCTCTCCTCCATCTGCTGGTACAAGCTCCACCAGCAGGCAGGGCTCAGGCAGGTGCTGGCAGTGGCTGCAGGAGCTTGGTCTGCCTCCATCAGCAGCCTATGCAGATACAACGACCACTGATGACCTGACCTGCGGTGACATGTTCCGCTATTAGGGCAAAAAGCTTCTTGTTTTACTTTGAAGGCATTGCCATCAAGGGCAATGGTTTTCCATTGCCTGTTCCACTGCTCTATTACCTTCACAGTGAAGAAGGATTTCCTCGTGTTGAGGTTGAGCCTCCTGTCTTCCAGTTTATGGCCATTATCCCTAGTCCTGTCACTGGACACCACTGAGAAGAGCCTGGCCTAATCTTTCCACATTCTAGACAGCAAGGGTAAAACCCAGAGTGTGCACAGAGGACATTTTCAGCCACTCTGGCTGCAAATGGCATCAGATAAACAGGGAGGCAGCAGCTCTTTTGGCCCGTGTTTCTTGGCTGCAGAGTAAACAAGAAAACCCCTGAACAGAACACTGCCTCACATTAGGTGACTACAGCGAGGGTCAGAAAGCAGCATCAGCTCCCCTCTTCCTGAAATCTTTTAAAAGCAGTGTCAGAAAAGTTAAAATTAAGTACAAATTAAGTGTACTGCCGTTCACACACTTTCATCCACACTATTAATAAACCTTCCTTCTCACCTTGAAATTAAAACAGCTGGTCACTCAGGATACGGTGAACACCATGAAATTTTATAAAAGGAAACATCCTTGAATTTTTTTCAAGATTAAAAAAAAGGGAGGGGAGGGGGAACCCAAAAAAGGCATTTGAATGATCTGCTTCCATGGCTGCTTCTTTTCCCTTTGCTCAAACATTCTACGGCCTGCAGGAATTATACTTCACTGAAAGTGTTAGTACATTTATGTACTGTGTAAACAAAGAGCAGTCCTCAGACATAAGAAGTTTAACCTTGATCTCACACAGAAGGACAAAGCTCGGAATCACTGTGGATTGCTACATTTTACAGCTAATCCCTTGAAACACTGCTACCTACTTTTCAAGGGATTTCACTTTAAACTGTCTATAAAATGCTGAAAATAAAATTGAACTGCTGACCTCCTGTTCCCCTATAGAACATTCATATATTCACTTTTTAACTAGAAAGAGGAAGAGGTGTTTGTTCAGTTCAAAAATGCATTGATTCCCAACCAAAGCTGTTTAAGGAAAAGAAAACTACATTGTCCATTTCTAGACAATGTTCAGTTTAGCATCTTAAGCAATTTATCAACTATTTTATCCAAAACATCAACATTCAATCTACCTCATGGCAGTAGGAAAGTGTGAAAAATACGTATATTTAAACAATTCTTAACTTTCTAGCTCACAGAGCACTAAGCAATTTAAGGGCCCTGTTCGGGCACTGCTCTCTGAACTGCCCAGCTTACTGACATTTCAAATACTGAATAAATTCCTACACCTCTGGATTTTTTTAGCAGGTGAGAAAAAAAAAAATATTTCTCAATTTAACTTTCAAGGCAAAGCTCCATGGATTTTTACCTGAATTTGGGGTTACTGTACACCTCTTTCTCGTACGTAGGAGAATTTCTCAGGCAGTAAGCTCCTTTGTAGAAGTGGGGTCTTTGAACAGTACAGGTAAAAATAATCACTGGACGCAAGATATCACTCCTGATTCTGTGCTTAAGTCTGTAACCAAAGTGGCATCTTGAGAGATACCATGTTAGATTCCATTAAGAAACAGCTAAAACCATTAAATTTATGCTGGTACGCATCTGCACATCTTCCAGAAGTCTGGCCCATGAGATAGTTACTCAGAAAGCTATCCTTTTAATTTCCTGACAGGACACATAGCAAGATAAATCACAGTTTAAATGAAGAGACACTCTTGGATCTTGTATGAGATGTGAGTGAATGCTGCAGCTTCACAAGGCTCTTGTTGGTCGGACCAACTGCTGGACTAATGCTACACAACCACCGAAGCCCAGGAAAGAAAGGGCCATCCCAGTCTGTCCCTGAAGATACCTGTTCTCCAACAGGTCTTCTCTTACAATTCCCAAAATACAAGTGCAGAGGAAACTCCATCCCTCGTACTTTTGAAAACAAAACAGGTTTCAAAATGACCTGTCCTATAGCTCTTTAAAACTTTAGCTTTCAATTTAAAGCTAAGACTGCATTTTTTGTCTGGAATGTTGGCAGCATTCATTAATTTCAAGTGAATTATTCCTTATGTATCTTCCTCCAGTTCAAATGAGGCCCTTTTCCAAAAAGTAGTACTTGTGAGTGCTCTGCCACACTACTACAGCAGCAAGCCACCCCTAATTCCTCAGTCAAAGGCGAGGGACACAAAACCAAGAGAGAAACACCATGCGCTGAAGGGGAAAAGGATGAAAGGGGATTTACTGAAACCCTTCTGCCAGGCGTGCTCCTGTAAGGACAGAAGGAAGCTGCTCTAAATTTCTATGAGCCAAATATACATTCAGCAGAGACCAACACTGCCTGTTGATGCTGGACTCTCAGCCTCCTTTATTCCCACTCTCAGCTCCAATGCTTGAACTAAACTCAATCTTTCCAAACTCCTCTAAATCTTCTCCTACTGTTTTATCTTCTGCCAGGAATTTCTCCACAGCTCTCTGTTCGAATAAAATCTCCCTGAAATAACAAACCATTTCAAAATTAAACGTTTGGCTTTGGCATCACATTCCCTTTCATCCAGAAATGTCATGTACTCTTACACTGAGGAGATGTTCTATCCTCACACACTCACGAACGCATTTTCTTCCTTACTCCCACCAAGTAACAATAAAATGCTTCAACAAATGTGAGAGGGAACCAAATAATTTCCAAACACGGAGAAGACTGGGGGGAGTAATATCTGTACTAGAACCGAGATTCAATAAAAGAAAAAACAGTTCAAAGCCACAGGTCTGAAATTTGGAAGTTTAGCCACGCAGTTCTCGTTCCTTCTAGATTAATACAAGTTTAAAAATTTATATTGCTGCTGAGTTTTGAAAGAGTGACTATGCCATGATTGGTTTGCACGCAATTTTTCGCTGAGAGCCACACTAAACATTTAGTACCTGACAGCTTCTTGTAGTACCTTAGTATTACTTGTAGTCAAAACTCAAGAGTTTTGCACCACAACTAAGTAATATCACAACAGAAGCAAACTATTTCTTCATTATCTACATCAGACCTTACTCAGTGAAGCCAACAGTGTTACCAAATCTGCATCAGGTCTCAGCATAAAAGGCTTTTTAAAGAAAATTTATAAATATTGAGGGCTGTGAAGCGGTATATGAAAGGAGCTCCAAGTTACAATCCCCATCAACAGTAGGAAAAAAAATTCAGAAATTACCTGAAGGTGGTGAAGAGAGGAGGGAGGAGGAGGAAGACTCGTGCATCCCCTCTCACCACGGACCTCAGGGAGAACTTAAGAGAGATCCTTTTTCCTTTCCTGCATCAGACAACCTCTGAATACTTCACATGACTAATAGCAAGCATTTTTATTTTATTTGTTCTTGTTCTTGAGCTTCTTGTTGAAAATGAAGCTCTGAGGAACAGGTCTGGGACTGAAGTGTTATTTGATGCCTTGCTCCTGCTCCCCTAGTATATAATACATTTAAGCTCAAAAATCTCAACCCTAAAACCAAACTTGAGTTCGATAAAGGAAGCAGCATTGTCATTGCATCAAATTCTGACCTTGGGTTTTCTTTCTCTTTTTATTTTTTAGAGGATTCTGCAGCATTAGTCAGGGTACTGACTGAGGATGCAGAGATGCCCAGACACCACTTACAGGTCAGAGTCAGCAGTCCGACTTGTGGATTGCTTTGTGCCATCGTTCTCCTCTGCTCTTCCTACACCACAGCCAGGGAGCAGGTCACAACCACCTACCGATCTCTCTGCCGACACCTTTTTTCCTGAAGAATACACAGTAGCAGCTGCTCCTCACACAGCTGGGCACAAGCCCAGCACACATATGCGACACCCTCATTTTGGCCACGCGATGTGTTACCAGTCACATGGGAGAAAGCTTAGAGCTCACAGGTCAAGACTCCCTGATGTAACTTACTGCGGTGAGAAAATATGTTACAGCAGCCATGCATCCAAAGAGTGCCTGAAGAGCAAGGAAGCAGCTGAGAATGCAACTTTCCATTATCCCATTCTGCCTGCAAATTCAATTTCTCTGGAGCATAGCTGTCAAAACCTTGCTTATGAGCAAGTTTCAAAAACAGTTTTATAAACAAAGGAGCTTTGTAGCTCCACTCAAAACGTTTAAGTAAACCCAAGGATGTCACGCCCTTTTCTTTTGAGATAAATGGTTCCAAGAACCCTGATCATCATCATAAGCCAGCACCTCCTCTTGCAATAATGGAATGGACCTTCTATACAAATCCAGGGCTAGCAGAAGATGACATTCAGTAATCTAAAGGGAGAATCAAGAAAGGAAAACTACTACTCTGACTGTTTAATCTTGAAAGAAAAAAAACAACCATAAATCAGATATAAAGAGAGGTCTACCACAGCATTTTTGGGGTTGGTATGTGATAACTTGAGAACTAATGGTATGAGACAACTAGTCTTATCAGGGAATGTGCTAAGGGATGGACAAAGAGCTACTGGTTTTGGTGTAAGACAAATAATTCAAAATCACCCTCTCAGGAAAATCTGGATCCCCCCAACTACCTGCTTCTTCAAGGAAAGGATCTTTGTGACATCACCTGCCAAATCCTGCTTGCATGAGATGCAGAGATACCTTGCGTATAGGAACATGTCTGTTAAGATGTCTGTATTTCACATAGAAATTAAAAACTAAAAAAATCAGGCTACAGGTAGAATTTGAAGGTTAGCAGGAAGAAGTGGAACAAGCGCTCACAAGGAAAAGATGTGTTAGAAAGAAATAGAAGGACTCAGTGAGGAAAAAAAACCCCAAACCAGTGTGTAGCAACGACAGGAACAGGGGGACCTGCTGGAAGGATTAAGCACGGAGCTGCTGAATCACTTAAAGGATAAGGGTCACTTAAAGGATAAGAGTACAGGGAAAAAAACAAGGTGATGGAGCAGGTAGAAAATAAGCTGCACAGAGGCTCTATTATAGGGAACAACTACGAGCAGCTGACACAGACAACAGTCTCCAAAATAAGCATGGCCTAGACAAGTGCTGCTGGGGATCCCTGAAACAAAAGGATGTGAAGAGAGAGCACAAAGGAAAGCAGGGGTTAAAGCCAGGAGACTGCAAGGAGCCTGTGATGTCTAAAAATGAGACTCTCAAACTTAAAACCAGGGAAAGAAAAATAGACTGTAAAAGTTTTGTATCTGTATGCACGGCGTTCTATGCTTTGTGCTACTGCTGGCTTAAAAACAAACAGGACAAGCTCATTTTCTCAGTCCTCTCTGCTTAGTACAATACAAGCTTTGTTACTGCAGTGCAAACAGGAATTGTAAGCCAAGATTAATTAACCAAGTTATTAGAAACAGAATTCCACAGCAAATATACCACACTAGCCTTTAAATATTTTCTGTTGTGCGAAATTCACCTCTTTCAGCCGGTATCCAGTTATCTGGAGTGCCCTTGGGTAACACTCACAAACTCGTTTGTCAGACACCGAAGGAGATGCGGTGAATGTCCAGGCTCTGCCCACTCAGTAGAGGCAGTATCTCAACAAGCCAAAGTGGTTTTTAATCTCATGATACATTTGGTATAACGTTATATCCCAATCGTGCGCGTTCCATGGAATATGTTAAGAGCACTGCTGAGAATAGAGACGTTTACAGTTTTAGCTTGTATTTCTACTGCATGCCCATTCGAACAGGAACAATGAATCATTTAAATTTCCCTCAAAGCCTCCACACCAGAACTGCCTTCCAGCCACTGTCAAATGGAGGAACAAGCCTTCAAACGATTTTATAAATGAACTCAGCAACCTCTGGCTGTGCACCTGCTTCTACCCAGCTCCAGCTCAAGCAGGTAGCCCTAAAGAGCTACAGACCAGGCACAGCACCCCTCAGAAACCCGATAGGATCTCCAGCAGCCCAAAAGCCTCAAGATGACTTTTCCCAATGTATGCCACTAGGTACAACACCCACCTAAAGTCACAAACACTTCCAGCATCTCAGGATCTCCTCCTTGTGATGTCACTTAACTGCATAAGCAATCTGGAAGGGTTTCTCAAGACCACGTTCTAAGCCCCATCAGTTATCCTTCAAATGCAGTCAGATGTTGGAAGTGAATCAGGTGTAAAGCAGGGATGTGTTTATTTAGAAACAGGGGCTCGGTAACCAGTTCTGCCAGGGGCATTCCTCTGAATGCTGGCTGAGGACACAGAGGTTGGTCACTGCATGTTTCGGTCACAGCTCACAAATATACTCAGGCACAAGCTTAATCTTAGTTTGCTCATATAGACCTATTTTATTTATACATATAAATATGTAATGCTTAACTCATAGCTATATTAATGAGCAATGTGCTAGATTCTTTGCAGCAGGCAAAGCTTTTTTTTGGCTCAGAAAAACTGCTGGATCAGAAGATGGCCAAAGTCCATACTGGCTCTCAAGCCAAAAAACTACTTCCACCAGGAAAAATGTGGACATGATTTTATTTTTACCAAACTCAATTCTCATGTATTAATAAAAGCTGTAAAATGCTCTCTGATGAGGTATCCGTATGGATTGCATTTGAAAGTATACTGCAAAGGCCACTTGGGGGCTCTAACAGGTACCGTTGAGGTCTACAAGCCTGAGTTGCACCTGAAGTTATCAAAGCTGGCAGAAAATTATAGACAAGCGATTCTTAATAATCTATATTAATAAAAAATAAAAGCATGTCTGTGTTTTCATGCAAAAAACTACAAAGAGAAATAGAAAAAAAAGGTAATAAAAAATTCAAATGCTCCGTGGTTTGCAGAGCCACATTTTTACCAAGTTAAATACAGTCCATCAGAATCATGAACACAAAGGATGGAAAAAGACATAAAATACTAACACAGAAGTCAGACTGAATTTTATTGCTGAAATTAAGTGTTGTCTAATTGGACACAGCAAGTATTCTGGGTACCCACACTTAAAAAAAAACCAACAAAGTTAAAAAAAACCCAACCAAACAAACAAAAAAACCCAAATACACACACAAAAAACAACCAAACAAACAAAACCCAAAAGAACAAAAACACCCACACCAAAACAACAACCCCAAACCCAAACTCCTACCTACACCCCCCACCAGAACCAACTGAATGTCCCAATTCTTCTGCCTCATTTTTCTCCAGCGAGCGATTACCTATTTACTGCCTTTGTGGGAAGTATACGAAGCCTTCACATGCTATAAACACCTTCACTTTGGGCATGTTCGGTTCCCCTCCTCCCTTCTTGTTTTAAAGGTTAGAAGACAGAATTACTGCATAAGCCAAATATCACAGAAATAAATCCAACTAATAAAGATGACTCCAAATTCAGAACCCAAATTTCAAGCACCTATTTTCTTGAGGAAAGCAGCAGATGATTTTTTTTTTTTTTTAACTATTTTCTCTGAACTTTTAACTGAAAACTATTCTAGGATAGGAAAGAGATTCCAAAGATAAAACTCTAATGCGTTTTTTATTACACATTTGAAATAAATAAAAATGTGGGTCATAGACAGTAAAATACAAGAGTAACTTTCTTTAGAAATTGTAGCAGAAAAAATAGAATAATTTTATCATTAAGTCTACAGCTTGATGGAATCATGTGGTTGTTTTATTTTTCCATTAACAGTCCTTTCAAGAATATTTTAATTTTGCTACCTAGACAACACACAAAAATGAGAAGAGAAAATTTCCTGGAGTTCCTACTCCAGAAAATTATTTCAAAAGATTTCTCACCATTAGTCTTGAAATTCAAATGCAAGACAGTCAAGTCTATATTCTGATCTGTTGGAAAGGACAGGTTTGTACAGTTGTCTAGTACAATTAAAGACATCTATCAGCTTTAAAATGCAGTGCAAAAGCCAATTGTAGACTCTCAGTTTCTATCCTGGTATTTCAGAATTTCCTTTTCAGCTTGAAGTAAACCGATTTGCAAAAACATACGTAGCTGTTACTCTTAAGACTGGATTGCATTTTTTAATTCTAACTACACTTTATTAACCAAATTAAGTCCGATTTCAACATCTGATAACACTTCATTGAACAAGTATTCAACAGAACTCACAACAAATATCAAGGCACACAATGACTTAATACATTGGCTTCCATCTGAAGGCTCCAAAATGTCAAAATTAGCCTTCGTAACTTCCTTCTGAAGGCAACATTATTTTTATTTTACAAACAGAGAACCTGACTAAAACATAATAATTCCACGTGGTAAAGAATGAATCTAAGATTCCCAGTCTTCTGCTTTGTGCTGCAACCACTAAAATGTTGAAAGGTCATTCAGTGTACTTCCTTTTTGTTTTTATCTTTTTGGTACAGTTGCAATGAGGCATCATTTTATTAAAAGTTGCTGTCAATAAATCTCTGCACAGCCACAGAGATGAACTGCAGTTACTAGAAACAGACAACAGGGTACACAAATGAACGGGAAGAAGATAGCCACTCTACTCCTGTTGGGTCATAGGCTGGACCTGATGGATCTTGGAGGTCTATTCCAGCCTCAGAAATTCTGTGATTCCGTGTCTACCACAAAAGGGATCCTATGGAAAACATCAGCTTCATTAAGTTACTTCAGGTCCTCTGAGCCAGTCCAGGACAATCCTCTGTACATACACTGAATGCAAAAATCCCCACAAGCCTTTTTTCCTCTCAGTACTTTATAAGCTATTACTCAGTTTTTAGAATTCGATCAAAGAATAATATTAAGCCTGCTCCACACAGGCTACGATAGCTGCTACTCCTCCAGACCTCCCACGCTACCACATCCTACCTGCAGCACCTCCAGGGCAAAACCTCCCAAGTCAAATCAGTAGGTAACATGGAGAGAGAAGCCAAAACCAGTGGTAGCAATATCTAGAGCTTAATTAATAACCTGAGCCTATCCTTCTTTCTTGTCTTTTCTTTTTTTAAGGTAAGAGATAAATTTGCTTTCTCTCAGAACACTGGAGGAAAAAGTCTCACTATTTAATCATCCATCCAGGAGTATAAAACCAAAATAAAACCAAAGCACTAGTGCTATGCTCCATAAAAGCAAAAATCAAGTAATACATTCAGTTCGCTCATTATCACTGACCTTGAGCCACTCACCTTTGGCACACTGTTAAAAGGATCCAGGCAGTGAAAGGCAGGACTCCCCAAAGTTATGTACACCACTACCTGAAATAACAAACAACACACACTTACTTTCAGCACTAAACGTAGGAAACCTTTAGCCAGGTAACTTAGTTTTCATACTATAAAAATCTCTTCAGAGATGCAGAAGAGCAGGCAGAAGAGCTCTAACTTGATCCACCTGTTCAGTATAAATAGAATCCATCTTCATATTGACCTTCTCAATCACTGCAAGGTCAATTTAACCACAGACAATCCAAACTGTCTAGGAAAGAAAGCAACTACAAACCAGCTGTCGTGATACAGAGAAAAATCAGTCAAGAAATCAAATTAAAAATTCAGCCCAGTTTTCCACAGATCACATCTTAAAAAGCACCGTTATTTGATGTTTTAGGTTTGTCAGTGTAACTTGCCCACGCTTCCTAAGAAAAGGGAAATGCTGTTACAGGTGGAAAACTGAGGAACATCAGCAAAAGTGCAGCCAGTTGTTGGACATGACTGTTTCTACCCAGGAGGTAGTCAAACACATTTGGATGTGCAATCCATCTGGATTACTGCGGCGTGTGGTTTGAGGCCCCTTGGCACAAGATACTGATCCAACGAGACAAACTCTGAAGGAGGAGGTGAAGTTGGTCAGAGGCCTGGAGATGCAAAGGGCTGGATGTAAAGAAGAAATAAGAAAGGTTTCTCCAGGAGGGCGGCTAAGCATGGCCACGTGACCCCCAAGAAGTGATGGACCTTCTTCCTGAGAAAGCCTCAAATTCTCCCAGCCGTGGCCCCAGTTGTGGCCTTAGCCCTGCCAGGAGCTGGACAGCACAAGCCTCCAGAGATCCCGCCTGGCCCCCATTGTTCTGTTGAGTATTTTTAGCCACAAACCAACCTTTCAGAAGGGACTTCAAAGTATTTCAACATTTGTTTCTGGTTTTCAATGATGATTCTAACCCCACAGGATGTCTGACAAATTCGGGCAGTGTAAACCCAAGATCCAATTCAAAGGGAAGGAGAAAAGCAAGCAACCTGAATGCCTTCCTAAGCGCTGCAGCCCCCAGCTGCTAAGAATGATATATTACAAGTCCTACTCAACCCAAGGCCACTCATGCACAAGTGTTTCTGTTCAAAGTCTTCTCTGAACAGATTCCAACCAGTTGCCACTCCATAAAAAATACCTTATGAAGACATTCAATTTACAAAAGCAATATATCCACTGATCCCATGCATCATAATGATGGGAGGGAAGAAACGGTATTGACAAAGGTATTACAAATACCTCACACAGATGTTTAAAAGTGAGATTTAGGCTTCCACCCATTAATAAGCCGAGCAACAAAACTATCAAAACCAGGCTTTGACAGATATTTAAGCATAAACGCATTGTTAGGAGGTAAAGCATGAGAAAGTCCCCGTCCTTCCAGCTCCCTTTGCTCCCCAGCAGCTGGGAGGGGAGCCAGAGCATTCCCAGCCTCCCCAGAAAACACCCAAGGGAATAAAACAGAGGAAGGCAAATCATGAGGAAGTGTTATTCAAACAGAGGAACTTCCTGATCCAGTTCAGTGCCTGAATGAAGATGTGCCTGTGACAGCAGAGAGCAGATGGGACGGGAGGGTGACCTATCACCATCTCCTCCATCAGGGTGCTGGCTGGAACTTCTGCTGCCCCATCACCCGGCTTGAGTTTTGAGCTTTCTGCACACACAGACCACTGCCACCCATACTGTCCAAGATCAATTTCCTTACCCAATTAAAGACCTCAAGTGTGTCCTCAATGAAAATTGCTCTATATTGGAAATTATAGGGTGGATATCAAGTAATAAAAGAAGCAACATTAAAATCCTGAGGCAGGGCAGATCTATGTTTCTACTGGTTTAATGTTTTGTAGTACACGTTCTTCTCCTGCCAATAATGCAAGAACATTTTTAATTAAGGGGAAAAAATGAGAAAATAAAAGCCACTTCCTATTTTGCTACAAGATCTTCTTTCTAAACAGTACTATCTTTCCCCTTCCTACTTTAGAAACCATCTACTGCTCGTTACCATCCACCACTGAAGTACTGCACCAAGTTTTGGATTTTGTTTGGGTTTTTTTGTTTATTTGGTTTGTTCCTTAAATAAAAACCCAACATCTCTCACAACTATTGCTTCCATCTTCCCTAATGTACTTTTGCATCTGGAACTTGCAGTTGAAAGCGAGCTGAAAAACAATGCTGGTAATTATCAATACCTCAACAATTAACCTCGTATTTATTAGTCAACTGTAGAGGAAGTACAGTTGGGGAAAATATGAGTGCAAATTCCATCCCAACACATAAGAAAAGAATGAGTCATGTGTTTATCTCAGTATAACAATGCTAACTTCCTTCTGTACAGCGAGAATGGTGTTATTCTCACAGCTCAATCAACATGCATTATAAGCAGTTCAGAATGTTAATGGCAATAGTGCAAAGAGTCAAAGGAAGAAGATGCACAAGAAAAACTCATTCCTACCAAAGTTCTGATTGAAATAAAACTCTGCTAATCTAACAGATAGATGAGTGCAAGATGCAGACTGGTCACTGCCCTCTCTGGGCTCAATTCTGTCGCACGGTGACCTCCTTTTCTGTTTTTCTCCTGGTAAAAGCCTTCCCTTTGCTATGGAAGAGCCAAGAGGAAGATTTCTGCTGAGTCACACCAAGTGTCACTTCCCCAGAAGTGTAACCAGTTTCCCTCATACACCCCCACAGCCCAAAGCTTCATCTGCCACTATGTGACTTGCAGCGTGACTCAAACTCAGGATGGAAAAACCTTGACCACAAATAATTCTCCTATACTTTAAATATGTTCCGTGAAACAATCTTTCAGTTATAGAAGTTCAAGATCTCGTCAATGGGCAGTAAATGGGAACAGTGGTTAGGGTTTGGGAACACCTGCCCCTGGGCAAAGAGTATGCCCTGGAGGTCAGGGTTTCTGGTTCTGCTGCCTCATCCTGCCAGACTGGACTCCAGGCAGCTGTACTGGATAGCAAAGCCAGGCTGGGCAATGAATAGTTAAACTGCAACAGTACAAAATCATCTCTGTCAGCCTGCGAAAGCACTGGAGCACAGAGGGCAGGTGCTTACTGTCCACTCAGAAGACAAGCTGGCACAGTGCTAGAAAACTTGGGAAATTAAGTCAACAGTTTTTTGAGAAGGAGAAAGGGAAACAGAGGCACAGAGCTGGGCAGTGGTGCCCCACAATCCCAGCAGAACCCACCGCTTCTGTACCATCTAGGGGGATATCCTTTTGTCCTATCTCAATCCCACTGCTGCTCCAGTAACGCCAGCCCTGCCGCATGCAAAACACCAGGGTTCCTCACCACTCGTGAGGGCCTTCCTGGCCCCCTCTTCACACGAGGTGCAGAGCAGAGGAACAGGAGCGGCCGAGTACAGGAACTGGATGAATGTGTGATTACAAACATGTGAGGGGAAAGGACAAATTTATCTACATTTGACCAGCAACACCAGTCAACCTGGCTTGTTTTCTTCACCAAGGTCTTCCAAACAGCAAGGACTATACAAATCCCATGGTAAAAAGCACTTTTGAGTAGTCAGAAATAAAAGTTTGAATTCGATGTTTGCAAAAAAAGCGCCATAAGGGCAATATCAGTAAGCTCTAATATAAGAAGCACCTTATATTTAACTTTGCAATCTTTAAAGGACTACAATCTTAAGAAAAGATTAGTGCTCTCATGGTGATTACTTTACAAGTAACATCCAAAGTTATTAACCACTTTTTCTTTCTGTAATAGATCTAATGTGCCCCATTTCCTTTACCCCCATGGCTAAAATCCGACTGCCAATGACTATTCCAATGACAATTCTCTCAGGTTCTCTCTCTTCCCTGTACCCAACCACCTCCAATTTAAATGCTGACACGAAACAGCTAAAATAATCTCTTTGATACTTAATATGCTAATAGAGAAGAATGACCTGGCCATAAACCTGCAGAGAGTGGGAATTTTAGTTCCAATGGTAAGGCATTCAAGTGACTCTGACAGCTACGCTAAAATTCAACAACTGACGTACTGCTGGTGACCTTCTGGAGAACAAATGAAAAGCATCACATTAATACAAGTTCGCTGGTGGAGAAGATCAAGCTGGCAATCTGCCAGTCCATTACACCATCCAGCTCCACTCCCAACATTAAATATTGCCTTCCTTTGTAATTGACTGAAATAAGCTGGAGCAATTGCAGGTAACCACTTTGGGCTATTAAAGTATTCCATTAAGACTTCTCCATTAGGCAGGTATTTCAAATGAAGTTACATCAAAAATAAGCTATGTTCAAAATATTTTAACTATGCAGACAATTGGGCAAGCACAATCCCGTTCCGCGGCACAGCAGACGCATCGGTCTAGGCACTCCAAGGCTCAGTGCTTGAATTTGCTTAAAGGGAAAAGAAACCCACCAAGTTTATTCAAGACTCTAGTATATGCTTAATGTTTTAACTTCACAGTCATATATAGCCTCACAAAACTCCCTCAATATGAGATTTTTCTAAAGCAAAGAAAATGGTAATGTTAAAATATGCAACTGTGTTTAAACTCAGGTAAGTCAAGGCACTCACTGAATACTACATTTTAAAACCAAGCATGAAACATGGGGAGAAAACAGAAATCAAGACTGGATTCACGGTGTATTTAAGGTTTCAAAAAGGCAGCAAATTGCAACAGTGCATTACACGGTGTGTAACTTGCTGAAAACTAACAACAACAAAAATAATTCAAATCCTGTTATGCTACACAATCGAGCTTTTCTTCTCTTAAGATAGAGGTTCCTTAACAGCAAGGAAGCAAATGAAATGGGGCACGAGAACAGGTTCAGTGCCTTGCACATAAACCAGACTGCCAGATACTTAAAACACTGGAAAAGACTGAAGCCTGGATTCCAGCTGTGAAAATGAGTCTAGCCCCTGAAGCAAAGGCAAATGTCTGGGTTTAACTGGGCTCTTTTAAGCACTCCAGGTTGGGAGCCATCACTAGAGGCTGTAAGAGCTAGCCTAAGAAATTTGGGGTTCTTCTGAAGAGCTCACAAGCAGGTGGTTTTCTGTCTTCTCTGTGCTCCCATCTGGCCTACAAGAGCCATAGCACATCTCCCAGCCACACTGGGATTACATATGTATCACTGGTCACTCAAACTACTTTTTTTTTTTTTAAATAAACACTTATCTGAGGAAGGGTTGGGAGAGAAACACAGCTAGAGAAAGCATGCAGTGGCACACACTCCAACCACAGGCTACGCTGACCTATATTCTCCTTTAGCTCCTGAAGTCAAATGTGTAACATTGGACTCTACAGACTCTGGTCTAGGGAAAAGAACCCACCCACCCAACCAACCAAAACCCAACAGTAGTTTTTACATCTGCTTGCACAACCACCAACTCCCAACCTACTCATGAAACATAAGTAGTTGTCTAAATAATACCAATGATTAAAACCCCCACTCTATTTCAGAAACTCTCTTCCACGCCAGCTTCCTCGGTAGCTGCAATCCAAATACAGGCACGAATAGCACCTTTGGGAACTGGAAAGAAATTATGAGGGTTGCATCTGCTGAGAGTTCTGCAATATACATCGTATAGATTAACATTATTTTATTAAGAGGAATCACGTGCTTCTTACATTCTCTCAGCTAGAAGTTCCCCCGAAATGCCCAAGCTATTAAAAAAACCTAATCTTGACACCAAATTACTACCTAAAGTCACTGTAATATGCAAATTTTTAAATTCCTGGCTTAAGCAGGATTTTCCATCCTGATCCTTACTGATACCGACCTAATTCAAATTTGATTATGCTGAGCTGAAAACTTCCAGGGCAGTCATTGCATGAGAAAAAGAAAACCCCAGAAAGCAACACTGAGAAATAGTGAACGGGAGGCCAGGCAGCCTCCCCCCAGTAAGGCTACAAATTCTTTCACTGTAATATTGCAGTCTCAAAAGCAAACAAAAACCCAAGAGGAATAAGAACCCTCACATACTTGTCTTTCAAACTGATAACGGATGATCAAATTCAATGTCCAGTCGCTCTCTGCGAGCTGAAGGAGGCTCACAACAAAGGCACCCTGCCACCAAATGAGCCCCAGGTTTTTTAAGCATTCTTACTCAAGAGCAACCTGTGAAAGGTGAAGTATTCAAGCTCCACTTGATCTCCATTCCCCTGTTTTTTCTTTTCTATTTACAGTAAGGAATAGAAACCTCCAACCTTTCTACATTTCCTTATTTAAGGGTTTACAAGCTGGCTGTGTAAGCATACGTGTTAAAAAAACATCCCTCAAACCCAAATAGGAGAAGCAACATTTTATGCTTCGGAGCGTTCTAAGCACCTCAAGAACCCTTACAAACACATGGCGAAAGACCTGAATTACCAATTATAACTGAGGAGAGATAAGCAGAAAGGGAACTCTACAGACCAAGGCTGGTCTTAAACTTTGTCTCACCGTATCTTTAAGGAAAGGAAAAGATTAGTTTTCAAACTTAGGTAGTGCTTAACTGAGAAAGCTTCTCCTTCTGAACTAAATAAGCAGCTCCTTCACAAATGTATTTTTCCTATTGCATCTTTGCCATAAAAATGTTTTACAGGGACATATATGACCCATGGAATCACACCAGTTCTTCCATACTCTCTCAGACCTTTCAGTTCCACGCTTGGGGATTTCAGGGCTGTGAAAGATGACTACAAACAGCACGTTAATGTACTTTTATGGTAAACTAGTAATCTGCACGGGTAAATTACTGAAAATGCACACCTCTGCTGGAAAAAGGCATTCACAGGCGCCTTTTGGTGAAGTGAAAACCACAGATTCCAATGAACTGGCTACAAGAGAAGGACGCAAAATGCTAACTCACTACTGGAGAAACACCAGGCTGATTACAAACCGCCTGGTTACCACTCTTGGCTAGAAGACTGAAGTTGAAAATAAGCAAATAACTCTCACATTTACATAGGGAAAGAATAATTGTTTTGGGGTGAGATGTAACAGAAAATGGACTGGAACAGGGCTACGAGAGACTACGCAGCATCTAACATGCCAGACTCATGTAAGGCAGACAGCCCACTGGCAATTCCAAGTCACAGGCTGACTGCAAGCCCTTATTAGAGCTCCTGTTCTGGTAAATTCTTTCTCTGGACTAAGAAAATCTTTCCTGTGTGTACATTCAGCACATCACTGTCTGAACTTGAAATAATAGTGCCACTACTGTCTCAGTGCTAAAATATAGGTGCAGGGTGATGTTAAGAGGGCTAGGTCAAGCTCAGTGGTTGTCTTTGAAGTAGAGGCAGATACAGGGAACTGGAGAAAACGCACAGAGCAGATCCTGACTGATATCTTCAAGAAAAGCATTGTCAGAAACTTCTTGGTAACTCTCAAAGCCCCAAATGGCAACTTGAAACCTTAGACTGATAGATGATGATCTGCTTTGGGCACCCCCCACCCCCTGTAAAAGCCGCAGCAGGCACTCCCTGCACCCGAGTCTCTTTGTTCAGGGGGTTTGGGTTTTACCCTTCCTCCAGATGCACAGCCACCAGCTGTGTAAGGATGCTGTGGGCACTGCTGTCCAGGTAGAGTATCTTGTTCTGAAAAGTATGCAAGCGCTTCCCTATTCTGTCCAGGCACGCTGCACCTGAAGGACTGTCAGCAGAAAGGAGAGCCACTGCTCTCTGAAGGGATGGCAGAAAGAAGTTCAGGTGCCTTGGCCCTCAGGTGAAGAAATCTATGACTTCAGCTGAGGTAGCAAGCTGAAGAAACCTCTCTGGACCAACAGCAACAGAAAGACTGGAAAGAGTTACCGTTTACTTAACTCAGTATTTCGTTTGTCACGGGGAAAAGCACAAGGCTGCAGAGCTCACATACACAGACATTAAACTGGAACCCATTAGTAAAACTGAGGGAGAAAAAAAGAACAACGAAAGACCACAACAGAAAATCCCTAACTGAAACATGCTCCAAAAGTACATGGTGTTAGAATTCAGTAGCATTGATGAAAATTATCTTCCTTGGGAGGAACAAAACATTTTTGTCCCACTATATTTGTATATCAAAGGCTGGAAAAACCTGGCATTCTAGACTTTAAGCATTTTTAAGTCTCCTCCGATGACCCAACTGATGGACAACAACAAACTTCACGTGGTTCAAGTACAGAACTACCACAACTAGGGGTTCGCATCTAAGACTCAACAGTAAGTGGAAGATAAACACTTGGAACGTTGAAGTGGCTTTGGTTCCTACCTGACTTGGTAGGTGGTACATGCTAGTGGGTGGCATGAGGTACTGTGACCATCCTCTCTGGACATGGCAGAATGGCAGTTCCCAAAGTCAGCACCTTCAACGTGCAGGTCAAAACCAAGACATTAGGTTCCTCAGATCCACAAAAAGGAACCAAGACCTGAGCTGCTAGGTTTGCCACTTCCCAAGAACACAGAGCCCTCCCCAAACATTTGCTTTTACTTCCAAGTTAATGACCAAAAACTGTTGAAGCAGTTTTTACCTGAATTACCCCCGAAACCTTTCCATAGGTTGACAACAAGAAGAGAAATGTTAACAGAGTTTTGGTTCCACCGCAGCAAACAGCAGCCCGAGCGGCAGGCACTGCTATTACGGCTGTTGGAAAGATAACTGGATATTCCAAAATCTCATAATACCCAAATAAAATTTGGCAACAGCCTACCTTCTGAGGTTTTATCACTGATTTTCTCCCTTTCATGTCTTGAACACATCTGATGGTGTCTTATTCTACTCGTTTTAATCACACCAATTCAGTGGCAGCCTACAAATGAAAATGCAATAGCAACATTGCAGGCCCTGTAACAATAGTCAAAACAAAGATTTCCTATGGCAGCTGTCAAATTAATGACATCTCCAAAGCTATCTAAATACAGGATCTGGGCAGAAATCCAATTATGTCAATTCTGTCTGAATACCCCAAAAAGAGAGTCCTACTGGGGTTAGAAATGGAAATCACTTTAAGCACAGATTAGCTACATGAGGAGCTCCACACTTGAAACCAGAACAAGGGAACAAAAACCTAAAGGCATGACATTTATCTGGACACGAGGGAGAGGGGAAAAAAGAACTGCTAGACATCTGGCAAAAGGTCAAAGACAATTACCTTGTCCAAAATTGCCCCCCAAGATAATAGCATCCAGGTTCATTTCTTGGAAAAATGATTTGACTCCAGCAATTAAGAAGATTTCTGCTCTCCTCTACATCCTCTGCTACTGCTTCGCTTTTGCCAAAACTTCTTTTTTTCCAACAAAATATTGACACCAGCAGAAAATGCCAACTTCCCAGAAGCATGAACTTAATTTATTTGAAACCTACATAAGAGAAAATAATATTCTTCCTCGCTTAAATATGAGGCAGCAGTGACAAACAGCATTCAGGGCTTTTAGTTCAAGAATATAATTTCTTGCTGCTTTCCTTAGACCACTGCAAGCACTGATTTCCCTTTTGCTTCAGAAATGTTTGTGTTACCAGCTAATTATGAGGCCAATTCAGTTCTCTGAGCCTTGCCACAGGATTCTGTTTATTTGTGGGTTTAAAACAGACAACAATCGGGGAGAGGGGGGGGGAGATAGCCTTTTAATCCATCAAAGAATATAACACAAGGATTTTTATTTTCTTTCTTTGCAGGCATATTAAAATAGCTGCTTTCTAAACTATCTGGGGTTTAAATTAAACTGTTCAAGAGACTGCTACAAAACTAAAGAAAAATACGCATGTGCCACATAACTGAAGGAATAGACACTGTGGTTAGTAACTGCATTCTGGCCATCATCTCTGTTGTGAATAGACAGACAAGCCTTTCAATAAATAGCAGTGGATGATGATGAAAAATGTCAGACTGATTTTCACTAAATTTTTAATGATGATCAGTCCTTATACTGAAGGGAACACTTTCAAAGGTAGGGATCTAACTCACTAGATACATATCACAGAATGTCAGGGGTTGGAAGAGACCTCCAAAGATCGCAGAGTCCAAAACCTCTGACAGAACAGGGCCAACACTAGGGCATATCACTCAGAAATGCATCCAAACGGGTTTTGAACATCTCCAGAGCAGGAGACTCCACAACCTCTCTGGGGAGTCTGTTCCAGGCTCTGTAACCCTCACAAGTACAGAAGTTCTTCCTCATGCTGAGGTGGAACTTCCTGGGCTCGAGATTGAATCCACTGCCCCTTGTCCTGTCACAGGGCACAAGTGAAAAGAGGTTGTCCCTGCCTTCTGGACACCCAGCCCTTGTGTATTCAGAGATATTAATCAGATACCCTCTCTGGCTTCTCCTCTCCAGACTAAAGAGCCCCAGGTGTCTCAGCCTTTCCTCATAAGACATGCGTTCCAGTCCCTTAATCATACTTGCAGCCTCTGTTGGACTCTTTCAAGTAGATCCCTGTCTCTCTTGAACTGGGGAGCCCAGAACTGGACACAATACTCCAGGTGAGGTCTCACCAGTGCAGAGTAGAGGGAGAGAACCACCTCCCTCCATCTGCTGGACATGCTGTTCTTAATGCACCCCAGGATGCCATTGGCCTTCCTGGCCAGAAGGGCCCACTGCTGTGCCATGGAGAACTTATTTCCTACCAGGAATGCAAAGCCATTCTCCATGGAGCTACTCTCCAGCAGATCACCTCCTGACCTGTACTGGTTTGTGGGGTTATTCCTTCCCAGGTGCAGGACTCTACACTTGCCTGTGTTGAACCTCATGAGGTTCCTCTTTGTCCAGCTCTCCAGCCTGTCCAAATCTTGCCGAATGGCCACACAGCCCTCAGGTGAATCAGCCAGTCCTCCCAGCTTCACATCATCAACAAACTTGCTGAGAAGACGCTCTGTCCTGTCATCAAGGTCATTGATAAAGATACATTGCAAGAGCTTCTGCTACCAACAAAATATCAAATCCGAGAGAGTAAAACATTCATTATGAACGGGCCTATATTTAGGATTGCACATTCCAGGCTGTGCTGCTTCCACCAAGACTCACACAGTCAGAGGTGGGATTTTTTTTTTTAATTGCTGTTGAGTTGCTGTGTTGTTTTTTTCTTGAACTCCAAACATTAGGAATATTGAGAGAAATCTTGACTAAAAGCAGTGCCAATGATGACCCACTGCCACCTTCACCCGCTCGGCACATATAATCTCCTAATTGTTTTTAGAGGCATGCACAGAGATCCCTGTGCAGGTCAGCACTTTTGGATGATATCAGTTTGGACCCAAAGTAGATCAGTAACACCCCCCCCCCATTTTCTGCTGTTAAAGCATCAATCGGATTATCAGACACAACTATTTTAACTAAACTTGTTAAGAATATAACTTCCTCTATTTTCTTACAATGAAAAAATACAGAGGTTATTTAAAATAGCTTCCAACTGGACCGTGCAGTCAATAAGGCTGTCAGA
Source organism: Chloroceryle amazona (assembly GCA_027560015.1). Taxonomy (NCBI): domain Eukaryota; kingdom Metazoa; phylum Chordata; class Aves; order Coraciiformes; family Cerylidae; genus Chloroceryle; species Chloroceryle amazona. The sequence continues at coordinate 46,921 of JANHFX010018975.1, read as the reverse complement.
AAAATTTTGGCAAAGCTTAGAACAAAATTCTTCAGCTTCAATTTTTAAAACCCATTTGTTGCCAATTCTTTATTACAAAAGATTTCATTTTTGCATTTGCTCTCTCGAACACACCGAGCACAGCACCATGAATCCTCCTTTGTGTCACACAGGCACTGCAAATCCAATTACTGCTCTATTAGGTCTCATTTAAATCCCATACGGTGTGACAATAAACTGAACGAAATGAGCATCAGCATGTTTTTCAACCGTCTTTACAGTATGACATAGATGGCAATCACGGCTTCATAAAATTTCATTTACAAGGAAGGTAGCTCTGAATTTTCTCTTTCTCTGCTGGGCGTTTCAGGGAGACTCGGGAAAGGCTGTCCCTTCCCATCCCCTTGTGAAGAGGCCAGTTGGCCACTGCTGTTTCGTGCTTCTCAAACGCCAGTCTTCCGCTTGTGGCACAGAAGCTTGTCCTGGGGGTCAATGCTTAAAACCCAGGCAAACCCTACTGATCAGCAACGAGTGAATTCGACATTTACTCCAGAAATGTCACGATTGGGTTGTTTTAGTTTTTTTTTTTAATTAAATTTCCTGGGTAAGGAACACTTTGTCCCAGGATTACATCAGGTTAGGAAGTGGGGAGGGGAGAGCAAAACAAAACATCAGCAATCTGAAGGGCACTGAGAAAGATAATGGCATTTTTTGGTAAACTCTTACCCTATCTGGATACAGAACCCCACTATGACTGCTAAATTTTACAACGTAAATTTGCACAGGTTTCAGAAGCTCTGAATGCTTCACCATTTCAGTGGAGTTACTTTGTAAATCTATCCTTATCACACACCCGTCTACCCCCTGTCTTTCCCAAGCTTGACACCACCCAGCAACTGTTTGTAGATAACCAGGTCTGCCCCTTCTTTTGGGAATGCTAAAAAAAAAAAAACCCAAAACAAATGCAACAGCCTCCAAAGAAAACAAACTAAAAATCCCTCATTTGTACCAAGCATTTGCCACAGCCAAAGCTCTCTCTGAAAGATGCAGAAGAGCCTCATTGATTAGCTGTTTCTTAATAGCTGACCTGACTAAATAATTTTCCTCGTGCAGGCTGGAAATCAAAATGTCGGGCTGACATTTAAACACATGATCTGATGTTAAAAAACAAAAGCCAGGAAAACATATGCTGTCCACTTTGAAACTTACTCCCCAGACACTTTGTTGCTAGCACAGAAAGATTCACAGTTTCAAAACCAGATTTAGGAGTATTTCAGTTCTTCCATTAAAGAGAATTCTAATTTGATGCCCACCACCGACAGTCAGTAAGACTGTGAGAAACAGGTGAATTCCAGCTTGAAGGAGAGAGGCTGCTGATGGGGGAGGGGGAGGGAAATTAAGCCATTTCAAGGTTTGTGCTCCAATTCTGCAATTAGAATACAAAGATTTGGGCCAGTTTTCCCTGTGCAGATGAGATTATCAAGACAGTACCGTGCTTGACTTTTTGCTAGGAAAGAAATGAAAAGGCAACTGCGTTTTTTTCATGCATATTACTCAATCGCATACTCTTTTCTAGTGTATTTCCATAGGTTTTTTTCTGCATGCTCTTTAATAATCCTTCCCCACTGCTTTGCCTACTTTTTGCTCCCATTTATCTTCATCTTATATCTAAACCTATGGGCAGGCCGCATTAAGGAACAACAGAAGCCAAAGACCCTGATAACTCTGTCCACACCTTCAAGCAATATAGACCTGAAGCTTCACTTACAAAAACACGAAGATGCCAGCTTCATAATCCAAATGTCTTTGCCTGAAATTGAAGCTGAGGCTATGGTCTCTTAGTTTTTAAAGCTAATAACTGAAAACACTAAATTGTACTTGTGTACTTAAGTAACTTTGAAAATTTTGGTTTATTTTCAAGAAGGCAGAACAATTTCCCCTCCTTTCTACAGGATTTTAATTGTATTTGCTTTCACTGTACTTCACCATCCCTTTCAGTAGGCTGTGATGGCAAATACAGATCCTTACAAGAACTTATCTGCTAGAGAAGTTACACCTCTCAAGCTGCAAAAGAGCACAAACATCCCACACGCTTCAGAACACAAAGCCTATTGCCATGAAACCCAAGATTAACAGTCTCAGAACCCACTGTCAACAGCTAAAGCGTACACACACTTTTGCTTCAAAAAAATCAGTTACAGTGACCTGCCATTTAAATCAGCAATACCACAGATGCCATGAGTGCTTTCTTCTTGACAAATAAGAAAGCAACAGTTCCCAATAGTAATCAAGAATTTGCAAAACCAGAGCCTAAATACAGACTACGAACACATCAAGTGCTCAAATTATACCTACTGTATTTTTAGAAGCACTAGGTACCTTAAGAAAGCAGTGCAACAAGCTTCAAATTCTTAGCACATTTGACATGTGGTAGCAAAGCAACAACAACAAAAAATATCTTAAAAAAATAAATAAAAAAATCAACCCAGGAACAGACTTCCTGTGCAAACAGGATTCAAAATTCTGGTGATAGTCCAACAGCCAGAAATAAACATACCACAGCAAAGCAATACCAAGGGCAAAAAGCATCATCTAGCACCACTTCTGCCCCTTATGGGGTGCACCATTAATTCAGCTCTTTGCCAAAAAATGATCCTCACCTTACATTTTACTAACTTTACATGTAAAAACTTATTGGTTTAACTAGAACCACCCTTCCTGCTGACAACGGGCATTAATGATCTCAAGAAAGGTCAGTCAATAGCGAGGATTTCAAAATACACGCGGCACAAAGCACTACAGGCCTATGTATTTTTATTGCAAACAGACTACCCTCTCACTTTGAGATGCAAAGAAGCAGAAGACAGGAAGAAAAGCAACCCTCCGGAGAGCAGACCCACCAAAATTCCCTAGCATGGCTTACTGATGAGTAATGAAGTTTTCAAGAAGACAGTACTGTACTTATAAACTGTAAAGCTAAATGTTACACACTTTGCATAACTTATGTTTCAGAAGCCAATTTCAGCTCTGCCACCTAAAAAGCTGGCTGGCTTCACCAGAGAAACACAACCCCTCTGCTTCTGCAGAGTACAACCTGATGGAAGCTTCAAATGAGCACACTGGGTCTGTGAGAACCAAACTCAAAGCTGTCACAGAGAGAAAACCCCTCATTTGAATAAAGCCTCAAATTCTTGAGGTAAGGATGGAGCGCCTCAAAGGAGGGCAGGATTGTTTCTTCTTCCAGCCTTTTAATTGACCCACAGGCAAAAAAAACTTCTCTTTCAATGCTGATCCCAGAACTGACAGGCAAAAGGACAGCCTGGACCCGCTACCTGAAGAAGAGTTACGCTGCCAAGAGGAAGAGGTGGTGATCCGACATAAATACCAGCTGAGTAACATGTTCTTGGCACCTGGTGCTCAAGTTTATGACGTCAAATTAAGGAACGAGCCATCAGACCAATACACACACATTTGCAAACTTTGATGGTATCTTGTATACCCACACATAAGCTTTACCAAAAAAACAGAATGAGACTGGGGTCCTCAAAAATCCCCCACAGGACTTTGGTAATTGCCACCAGGGCAGGATTTCCCCCACGTTTGGAAAGACTCAAGGTAATTATAACCAAATGTTATGAAAAGATTCCTCACTTAAAAAAAAAAAAAAAAAAACCAACACCCAAAACAAAACAAAAACACACACACATCTATAGTTTCTAAGAAAACTTGCTGAACTAGAAATGTGTGTAAATGGATGGCCTCAGGGCTGCATGGGTTCTCCTTCAGGTCTACAGACCTTCTCCACACAGCACCAATGTGTAAAGGAGAGCACAAAACTACCAGGGATAGATCCTGGTTCCTAAGACCATGCTGTCACATCCTCATTATTGCCATTACCTGCAATATCTAGATTAAAGCTTGGAGGGACATGCAGTCAGAACTTAAGTGCTCCTTGCTGGTGTCTTCAGAACAAAAGCTTGGAGAGCTGATGTGCTCTTTTGCTAAGAGGCTGGTAAAGACTCCACGCCTTGTGTGCTACCTGGAGCAGAGGTTGGTGTAATAACTCGCATGAGAAGATGGAGCAGTGCAAAAGCAGAGGAAGAAACAGGACAAAAGCAGCAAAAGCATAAGAGGAACAACACTGAAAGAGAAATATTTTACACAATCAGCAATTCCCTGCACAGATGGAGAAGCAAAAATACACAGAGAAGAGCTATGCAGAGTTTAGTTTGCTTAACGAAGCTGATGACAAACAAACATTAATGACAACAGACTTTTTTAAAGTACTTTGAATAATTTGACAGAAAATAAGAGTTGGGTGGTTCATGTATCAAACAGATAAAGCTAAAAACTCTAAAATGTATTTTCTTTTTGTCTTAATAAAACCCCAGAAGTTGCATTTCAGCAGTACCCAATTCTTGGTTACAAATAAACATTATATTCAGCATATGCTTAATGCTACACATGGTGCTACAGAACTTCAGGAGCAAAGAACAGTGGGGGTGGGTTTTATTTGTACCCCAGAGGTCTTTAAGTGGAGTAAAGACAGGAACCGAGATTCTGTATTTATTAAAAAAATAATAATTTGCTTCAATTATAAAAGTAAATCCTTTGTCTTAGAAAAAGGAAGATAATTTGAAGATGGATTTCACAAAAACACACCCAACCAAAACACATAGATTCAAAGAGAATGAAAGGATACAGTCTTCCCTTCCAGAAATCTCCCTGAATTTTCAGACAGACACCCAGTGCCCCAAAAGAACACCCCACTCTCAGCCCTCCTCCATGTCCGCCCGTGCTCCTGACAGTGACAATCTCTAACGGGGGAGATGCCCCATGGCCCTGCGCAGGAATGTGCGCACCAGGTGCCACACGCAGCTCCTGGCCCCGCTGCAAACCACAGCCTCCTGATTCTTGACTCTCACCAGAAGAGCCATCCTCACCAAACTCTATTATTAATTAACATAGGCCTAATGAATTGGTATTTTCCAGAAGGCCCTGTGTCTAAGGCCATCTTTTTACTTTTACAGACACTTTTCCTGCTATAGGAAGACAGAATTCACTTGAACAGATTCTACCAGCTAAGCAACTACTGTGACAATACATTAATCATTCCAATTATCTCTCACAAGTAAGTTTTTCCCTCTCTTCTTTCTATATATTTAATAAAATGTCAAAATTCATTGTCTTTGATTCTGAAGAAAATTCACAGAATTTGTCTAAATTTACAAGGACACAAGCAATCCTCATAAGCAACTACATTATTAGTTTGCCCTTTGCAAGCAGGAGATGTTTTTTTTTTCCTAACCAAAACCTGACACAAATTCCCCAAACATCTTTTCCACATTTAAAAAGTTTTCACAGTGCCTCCAGGATTAAAAATAACCCTGGTACAAATATCTCCAGTAATGCTTTCTCAGCTTTTACTAACCAAAAAAAGCTTAAAAAAACCTCCTCCTGAAGTACAATCAATACAGAACCTTTTAAGGAGACGCATCATATATAAAAATAACAGCTCAACAATACATAAGAATTAAGTTCAGGCATTAAAGTCTGAAAGAGAGGTTTAGGCACAAAAAGGGTTGGAAGTGAAGGATAGAAAACGGTAACAGAGTTGCCAGTAGCAAAAGGATGCTCAGTGCTTCCTCACATCTCCCAGAATAAACACAGCAGCATAAACTGACAGTCCTGCTGAAATTAGTGCATACTTTGAAACATAAATTACATCTCCACCTTGCTGCATTAGGACAGCAGCTCAGAAATAAGCGTGCAATCCCTCCAGCAGAATTTACTTCAAAGCTTCCCCCTCCTCTGCCTAAAGAGCTCGGCAATAGATAAAATTGAGAATGTGGTTTTCATTCATTTCTTCCAGGCACTCTAAAATTCACACATGCACCTCGGAGTGGCTTGAAATCTGGTGTGCCATATGGCAGCGCATTTGTCATTTCCAGAAATATGTTGAATATGGGTTCCAGAGATATAAAGCCCCACTGAAAAAAAAAACAAAAACAAGCCAAAAAAACAACTAAAAAACCCCAACTCCTGAAGCCAAGAGATTCTGCTCAAATGCCACCAACTTTGTACTGTGCACAACTGGAGAGCCTGGGCTTTGATCAGGCTTCAAAGAACCTCTTCATTTGCCCCAGAAAATAAATCTGATGCCTTAGCTTGTGGAGGCTCATTTCCCTACTGTTTTGTAACTCTGTAAAGTTATTTACAATTGCCTTAAGTGAGACTGAAGTCGAAATAATATATCACCATCAATGCTAGAATTATACAAACACGCTGCACTCGGAGCACAAAACAGATGATTTACAAGCTGCAAAACAGTGGAGAGTCAGGATCAAGAGTTTCACGGCTATTATAAACCAACTGAGGAAGAAATAATTACTTCTTCCCATTCCTGCATACAAAGTTTAATGGTGCACATTATGAAGTAGCATTAAAAAAAATAACAGAACAATTAGCAAACAGATTTTGATTTTTTTAAAACCTGAAAAAGAAATAAAGCTCTCGTTCTGGCTGAAATAATCACAGTCTCCAAACTCAAATTAGAGTGAGATTTAAAAACAGACCAAACAAACAAACAATAAAAACAAATTGCCACACAACCAACCAACCAAAGCTGGCAGAGCTGAGCTGAGCACCTTCCTGTTGCCAAAATGAGCAAGTCCTGTGCTGTAGGTAGAAAGTGACTAATTAATTCATCCTTCTATTACAATCTGTACTTTCCAAGGACAGCTACTTCCCACTATTTGCAGTCTGCGTTGAAATCATCCTTTTTCTTTTTCTAAGAAAGAAAATGCAGATTAGAAAGCAGCGATCAAATGCCACTGCATGATCACGACTTTCCTTCTTGCCCTTTTTTTTTTTTTCCTTTCAAGGCTGGAATCACAGATCATGGTATTTCCCAACACAGATACAGAGAAACAGAATCGGAATCATTCACCAGCGCACTGTTGCAACTTCCTCTCTCTTCTCACGTTGCCTCTCGAAACAGTTTTGAGCCTTTGCACAAATCTTTTCAACCCAAGGGTGAAAATTAACAGCAAGTAATAAGGCTGTTGACAAGAGCTGCTTTGGGGCTGGTTACTTTGTTTTGAAACACACAGAGAAATGAAGAGGAATCTTACTGCAGAGGGGTGGATCCCAGAGTCTCTGAAGAGCTTCCTGGGTGCACATTCCAAAGCCAAATTTGTTTTTGAGACCACATACGTACATAGTTTATCCAGAAGGCTGAGGTAACTGGAAGGACTGCAGGAAAGCACAGGAGATTCTGTGATCAGAATCTAAGCCAGACCTCCTGAAAGGTTTCTGTGTGTAAGGAAGAAAATCGCGATCATTTCTGCCCTAGCTGGGAGAGAATATTTGCGAGCACCTAAAAATCTTACGGCAGTAGCAGCCGGGATGTTCAGCACTACACAGACATCGCTCCACTCTGCTAATCAATCACGTGCATCCAAGAGCAGGGTCCATCCAGCTGCTCCAGCTGACACACGTTTCAGCCATCCAGAGACGAGACTCCTGCGTATCTGCCACTCACATCTCCTACCGATGACAGGGTATCTGCTAGTTGCTGCGAGAGGCTCTGAGGAAGGCAGGGCTTTTTCCCCAGGCGCAACAAGAACGGAGCTGCCAGCCGCTGGCGTTGCCAGCTAGGGAAGCTATTCCTAGAAAAGCAAGAAAAACGTGTGGGCTGAGCTGCAAAGACAACGTAGTGACTAAAGCAAGCAGAAGACTCCTCTGTAATAAAGAAAGTGAAGAAAATCCCCGCGTCTGCTAAGATTTTTGGTTGAGGAGTAGATCTCTCCCCCCACCCCTCTCAGATATACTGAGCTTTCAAGTGAGATGCTTTCACATGCTGTAGCAAAATTTTACTGTGCCTAGTAGACAAAGTATGCTAAATTTCCTGAACGTTTTAATATTCATTGCAAGGCAGAATAAAACCAAACAAAATCCCCCCGAAATCCACGACAGAACACTCTCTATGTTTTGCAGGTTTCATGGAAGCCACCTGCTGATGCTGCCAGAACAATTCAAGAAGCACCCAAGGCTGAGTTTGACAGACCCAGACCTACGGCAAAGAAAGGCAAATCCCACATGGGAAGCCTAAAGGAGATGATGGCTTCAGTGTGACATACAGAGGTGGTCCTGGACAATAAAGAAATTTCTTCTTCAATTATTCTTACAATAAAATCAGCTTGAAAATCAACTTTTACCACATTCTAAGGTGGTAGGTCTAGAAAACAGAAAAGTTGTCAGCTACTCAAGCTGCACACCATCCACCATCCTCCCACAGCTATTATTATACTGGCAACAAACTCTCTTAAGACAGCCAAAGGTTTCTAGAACAGCAGTTCTCACACCACCACAACTGAAACACTAAACAGACAGAAGGGATTCTCAACTGTGCACGCGTTGCTTTTAATCCTGGGTTTCTTCCTCGCCTGGGTGCTTCTTCTCGCCAAAGTCCCAACTCTGAGCCTCGGAAAAGTTAACTGAACGCATTCATAAGTGGATTGTTGATTAAATATTTGGAAGAGTTCACCTGGTGGCTTTGAAGTGGAGCAGAGGGCCACAGCAGAGCTCTGCAGGTGGGAGTATACGCCTTGGGAACCTAGCAATAAAATGGCAACAATCCTTTAGAGCGGAGGCAAAGCCAGAAGATTCGAGATGGGAAAGGAAGCTATAAACAGTAAGAATCTAAAAGAGTGCTACCTCTACCCAAACTTAGCAGACTATTACAACATCAAGGTACAGGCCAGTAAGGCTCTTTTCCTTTTTTACTTACAGATTTAGCCTTTAAGGTGTTCTATGAACTTTTTCAAGCTCTTGCTGCATATTTTAATTTCATACTTAAAGATCCTCCTGCATTCCGAGACAATCCTTATTTTGCTTTGATGCCTTTTTCTTTGGATGTTTTCCAGATGAAGCTTTAAATTGAAGTTCAGCAGACGAACGATCGGACCACTTTCAATAACAGAAGTACTGAAAATGTGGCTTTCTGTGAATTAAACACAGTGCTGGAAGCTACATATGAAAAATACATCGCCCACCTCAGAAAACTCTCCATTGTTATAATTTGGTCATTTCACACATCAGTGATCAATCTCAGCTGAGCACATTCTGCAAGTCCACATGTAATGATAAAAAATTAGACATACCAAAGGAAAAATTAAAGCCCTTCCTTCATGAACAAATTTATTCACCTAGTGTTTTTATATAAAAATCACTTCTCTACTGCTTCTTGGTATGAAGTTAAACAAGCTGAAGATACAGAAATTGTTGATTACAAAGGTCAGTGATGACAAATTGGTGATTACAAAGGTAAGGTGAACGTGCATTATGTCCATTCTGTGGCGAAAGCCGGTAGGCACACACACACACAAAAAAACCCTTAAAAAAAACCCGAAGCAATGTCAGAATCATGCCCAAGTGAAACTTATTGCTTCTGAGAAAGCTGCATACACATTCAATACTACTAGCTGTAAATCATGCACCCTTTCTCTAACTCTCCTTAGAAACTCAGGATATCTGTTCTCCAAGTGACTTTTCTTTACCTACCCTTGGAACTCTAAAATTTCAAAGGTTTCAAATCAAAAACTAGCACCGAAGATAAAAGCCTCAGAATCAGCAATCGTCACAAATTATATTACACACACATCTACAAGCTGAAAACCCCAGGCTACATCTCAGCAAAGAGCAGAGACTTTTCATAACAGCAAAGCTCTGGAGAAATATTATTGAGAAGATAATATACAGCTATTGGAAAACAGAAAAAACCTTCAGATTCCCACTGTCCCCAGTTCCCCACCACACTAAGATGCAGTGCTGGACCTCATCACACACTGCTCAGTTATGGCAGCTCTCCAGTGATAGAGTGGACAAGCAGGAGGAGGCCACTGCCTCAGGAAGGAAAGCACGGTGTTATTTTTACCCAATTAATTTCAGTCCAAAGCCAGTTCATGCTGGTAAATCCCACCCTGATTTGGATCACAGTGGCATTCACAAGTTCAGTTCAGATTTAACAATCGTTCCCAAATACTAGGGTGCAGGCATATACATATGTCAACAGAAAATGAAAACTCAATATTCAGCAGAACAACTCGTAAGGCACCATATATGTACTACACAGCCTGAGCAGACAACCCCATTTCTGTGACTGGTGTATGACTACACGCTTAGAATGGCGAGCCAATAAACCAAGAACAAAAGTATCTTTATTCAAATCCTATTCACAGACGTTACTTTAATGGAAAGACTCTTGGACATGGAGAATCCATGAGTAATAGCATCCACAGCAACTTTAACGGCCGACTGCTAGACAAGGGGCTTCTTAACACAGAAGCTGGGTGCCACTCAGCTACCTGGCAGCCTCCGAGTCGCTTGGAACAAATGAATAAATCAGATGATGAGTACTGCTAATGATCAGCACCTCCCTGATACTGCAAAGGGAGACAGAGGCAGATCTGGATGCTTTGAAAGAGACTGTGTGATTCAAGAGGGCGTATGAAGATCAGTCTCCCACAGCAGCGGCCGGAACACACAGACCTCTACACAGGATGGTTACACACGTTCATTTTAACCTTCTGTAAGTCTGCAATATTTTAAACTAAATTACACTGAAAATGATACCAAAAACCACAAACAATGTAAAGCATTTGTTTTCAACTCTTCTCAATAAGAAAATGCTTTTCTCTGTCTAGTGAAAGACATTTACTTACTGAAACGTGTGGGAGCCCACCCCAACACCCTAATGCAATGCCAGGACATATTCATGGAGGAAGAAAGTTTAAAGCAGTTATACAGAAATGTTATATGCGAGGGTTCAAAATGTGGATAATCAGTCCTCATTTCAGAAACATCACCAGCTGCATTTATGAACATCCCTTTTAACTGCAACATTTTAGTCAAATCTTCCTCTTTTTATTCCCAAATAAATGTAACCGTGCTAGACAGGATACAGGGCTTTTTAGTTACAACTAATGATTTTTTATTTGCTGAAATATTTCTGCCATATGACAAGACAAAAAAAACATATCCACTCAAAATCAGGGATATTCCCAATCCTAACTATGCACAAGACACTGCAAAATGGAAAAGGAGGAGGGGACAGACTAGCAAAGCAACATTAAACAAAGGTGATGACTGTCACAACCACAGGATGTGCTAACGAAATTAAGTCTGTCTAGAATGAAGATCAAATATTTACAGACTTCATAAAAGAAAACGGTGTCTCCCTAAGAAAATCTACAGGTGCGTCTCCACAACTGCCTCAACTATGAATTACACTGATAGCAGGTGCAAGAGTCCTTCCCAGGTCTTGAGTGTGTTGGATTTTTTGGACGCTGGGTTTGCTGGGGTTTTCTTACATCTGGTAGACACCACAATTGTAGGAAGTGGCAGCAATTTAAACAACCCATTGAACTCCAGCTGCTTAAGACGAGGCACGGTGTCTTGCAAAGCTGGGCACACCCCTTAGATTCAAAAAGCCGGTCCCAGGAAGATGAGGCAGAAGCAAGAACCCAGGGCTGCTGCCAGTCAGGCCAGCAGCAGGCAGGGCCCAGCCCTGGGGTGGCAGAAGGAGGTCACAGCTCTCTGGTGCCAGGCAGGACGGTTCTTCTCTGCCTGAGGGTCAGGGCTTGAAAGGCAATCCCTGATTTTTCCCTGCCCACCTGGCTGGATTGAGAGATGACCAGCAGACATGACCAAAGCTCTCTGACACTGAATTGAGTTTACTTGGGTTCTGAGCTGCTCAATGTTTATGAGCCCTGCCCAGCACTTCTACCAACACCTCCCCATGTGGCTGTGGAGCACAAGAGACCCAGGAGGGACACAGCCCTTCCCTCATGCCTCACCCTTACCAGCTCCTTTGCCAAACACGTTCAGTTCATGCATTCACAGAATGTCAGGGGTTGGAAAGGACCTCCAAAGATAGAGTCCAAAACCTCTGCCAGAACAAGGTCAAAACTAGGGCAGATCACTCAGAAATGCATCCAGACCGGTCTGGAAAGTCTCCAGAGCAGGAGACTCCACAACCTCTCTGGGGAGTCTGTTCCAGGCTCTGTAACCCTCACAAGTACAGAAGTTCTTCCTCATGCTGAGGTGGAACTTCCTGGGCTCGAGCTTGAATCCACTGCCCCTTGTCCTGTCACAGGGCACAAGTGAAAAGAGGTTGTCCCTGCTTTCTGGACACCCAGCCCTAGACATTAATCAGATCCCCTCTCAGTCTTCTCCTCTCCAGACTAGAAATCCCCGGGCATTGAAAAACAAATTCTAAATTGCCAAATGCACATAGAGTTAGTAGTGTCAAGCTGTTTTCTACACAGCCAACAAGAAAAAGGCTTTACAACAACAAGCGAGTTGTTGATGCTCTTGCTGATCTAGGCTCTCTATATACATATATAGACTCCCCCTGTTTTTCTTCTGTGACTGCAGTGACTTGATAATACAGCAACAAGTGCTCTACCTCACCCAGAATCATCAGAATCAATCAGAAAAATTATCTTCTCTCCAGTGTAACTCCACCTTGACTCACTTGCGTTCATGATTCAGTGACGTCACTTGGGATTGCTCTCTGAGGAATGAAACAAAATGTATTATCTGCTTAGCAAGCACAGGATAATCTACTGAACACCATGCTGCTTCCAGCACTAGATACACTTGGTACGTTTGCCATTGCTGCAGAACAGTAAGGCAACATCCATTAATTCAGACTGCAGTTACGCACGATATCTTATTTAACCATGGGTATGTCACTTATCTCAAAGGAGTCCAAATGACCAGCTACTTAACCACTAAAATTATCCATCCAGAAAGAAGAAAAAAAATAAAAAATAAAAATCACTGAACAGAACAGATCAATCACAAGGACAGGCTGAAAACACTTTTACCACAGAAGACTGAAACTAAGTCTAGTTGCACCATTAAGCAATACATTAGTTAAAACACGGGGGAGAAAGAGCTTTAAAAATTGCTTATTTCAATGATCTGCATCAATATATTTATCTTCAAGCCCTGATTAGTCCAAAGCAGACATTATAACCCTCCATGCATTGAAGAGCTTGTCTTGCATCACATTTTAATTGTTCTTGTTTTCTACTTTCATACAGCCTGGTGTGCTCTTTTAAATTTTAGATTTCCAAACTTTCAACTTGAACATAAATCTAAATTGTTTTTTGTATTCCCCATGAGGAAAAATCTTTTTTTCCATCACCTAAAGCAGGAATTCTATCAAGCATTGCCTGATCCAGTCCTTTCTTCAGCATCTCAGTGTTATCACACATTAAACAACGCTGAACTATTAACCATCCCACTGACTTTATGGACAGCTGACAGCGATGCAACACACAGCACATTGGTGTAAAATCTCTCTGTAAAAATAAGCTGGCTATGTGACACTTTAGGCAGAGTGTCAACATGTGATCTAACATACATGTCATGACACATGAAAGAATGTGTAACTAAAAGAGAGGTGACCTGCAGTGTCTTTTTGGCGTTTTATGACAGCCATTCCAACAGGACCACCAGAGGTATTAACCATGTGCCTGTATTTGCACAGCGGGAAAAGTTGGGATATAAAAGAAAAGGAACATTTTGGCAAAGCCAAGATGGTACATCCTCCCGATGTTCCAGAGCGGGAAAGGAAGAGCTGAACAAAATAAACATCCAAGGATCTCCTGTCAGCAAAACTGGGAAAGATCCTAAAGGAACACAACCACGGGTATTACAGGACAGGACTCGTGGCAGACAACACACGTAGCCACAGTAACAACATCACACGGGCTTTAAGAGTTATCTGTCCTAGGAGGTTGTCCCATCTTTGAGGGATTCCTGTTTCACAAAGGACAGTGCTCACACACACAGCTAATAAGCAAAAGCAATATTACTCAAGCAAACCCAAGTACTCACCTAACACCCCACATACGTACCTACCCAAGGTGGCAGATAAACCGCCGAGCAGAAGGAGAGCCCCTAGTACGGTGCTCGGGAAGAGGAGTCAGTAGGTCCTGATGCCTTCTGTGGGGTGTCCCCTGGACCCAGATGTGCAGCAGGTCAACCTTCCAATTCAATTCCTCCTCTCCCCGTGTAGCCAGCGTGTGCACAGAGGCTGAATAGTATTCTAACACCCACAGTGGCTAACAGCGGTCACCCCCCACGTTGGGGGTCCTGGGGCACTTCTGGTGGTTTTTACTTCATCAATCTTCAGCTCCCTCATCCCGTCCTTGAGGTGTCCTTTCGTTGTTTGGCTCACCAGACAACAAGGAGCTGGCTCAGACTGGCTGACTGCCCGATTCCCCCGTGCACCTGCACATTCCAGACATGGGAGCGAGTCCAGTGCTCTCCAGTGCAGTGGAACAACAGACAGTGATGTGCTGGAGGGACGCAACAATGAATCACCACGTGCCAGTACGGATACAGAGGTCTACACCCTTTTGGTTCATTATGACTCCCCATGCACCTCTTAAGAGCCCCAGAGCTCATAAAAATGATGTGTCATATTTTGATACTTGTGCTAAACACAAGCTTTATATTAACCGTGTTTAAAGCCAATACAACCCCCATGGTCCTTACTGAGATATCTGATTAAATTTCTAATATTCATGAACTAGAATTTTAATATTGAATGCTCAAAATGATTTAAGTTTTTTTGATGTAACGGAATGTAAGTCATTCAGTGTCAAGTGGAAGGCAGATCCTTTATTACAGCATTAATTATTTGGGATATTAGCATTAATTTCTTTCTCTCTTTGAATTAAATGGAATTCAAAACAGTGTGAATTTATGAATAGTCCACAATATCATTATTTCTGTATTATTTCCCTGCAGCACTGGCAGAAAGACTTCCTACAGACCTGCAAATGTGAAGGAGGAAAGCTGATCATCAATTTTTCTTTTAATCTTTTTCTCTGAAAGAGAGGAAAGGTGAGGCTCAATATGTTTATACTCTAATGGCTTACTCTATTTTTGATGCAAAAAATGTACGTCTTTATACCTATAAAAGCCATCTAAATATTTGTGTATTCAACTTGCAATGATTAAAGGAAAACACATTTAAGCAAGATATACCGGAGCCAATTTCTTGTATGACTGGAGCAAAAATATTCTTAACTGAAACCACAAAGCTGCAAAAATAGCAGGGACTTTTACAAAATTTCTATACTGGGAAAAATGCTCCATCCTAACTTACAATTCCAAAGTTTCTACATCCACAGGACTTCAAGGAGTTCCAGTAAACACTAATTAAAGATAAAACACTGTAACTTTTTTCCAGCAGCAAAGTGGTACTGATTTTTAATCCATTTCTGCTATAGGTATAGCCAGCCGGTATTGCTAGCAAAAATAATTCACAAGTCTAAATAAATAAAAACCTAACCGAAACCACAGCACCACTCCTAAAACTGCTGTTTGCAGATCACCCGAGTCAGGAGGAGCGGACGGCTAGATGCTGAGGGATCATAACATTCCCAACAAAACAGTATTTACAGGTTTTTATCCAACATCACAAGACTTCTGCAGTCCAGTTAAACCAGAAACAGCTGTCCAACTGAAATTGTAACTTTACAAATAAACAACAGCCAGGGCTAAAAATAAGCCAAACAAACCATCTGTGCCACTGCCCCCGTTCACAGCCATCTACACAGGTGTCAGTCAGCTCCTGCCCCTGCCCTCCACATCAGCACTAGCATGGGGGGGGTGTGCATCATCACTGACTGAAAGCATCAATGCAAAAGGAAAAAGCAGTGAATAAAGTGCCCACTTCTGATTTTAAAAAAGTACTCGACACTTGTCCTGGTTTTGCAGAAGTTCTTGCTAAAAATACTGAAAGCATCTGAAACATAACACATCTTTAAAGTGACTGGATGAAATCCAACTACCTTTCTTTTTCTTCTACTAATCTAGCAAACAAATTTTCAATCCCAAAATCACCAATTCAATTTCCAGCAAACATTAAATGCATTTAAAACAAAACAAACCCCCAGAGGGCACTTGTTTCTTCACCGGAATTCAAAGCTAAGAAAAACCAACAAGCAATAAGTTTTGCTAAGTCAGGTGGCAACGTGCATTTGCAGCAGCCCAAGTCTCCTGTGGTAAAATCCAGAATCGTTGACATGTCATCATTCAAGACCTGTCAAATTTGATAACACTCTCTGTGTGTCTGGAGGGACACCATCCATCCAGGGAAATGAGCATGTGATTTGTTGTCATGACAGCTATCAAAATGCAGCCCAAGAACATATCATACAGCTACATATCTCTCTTTTTGCATTAAAAGGTTGAAAAATACTTTCCTGGTTGTTATCTGAAACATCATTAGGATGTCAACTAAGAAGTGAACTCACTTGTAACAGCGGTAGCCCGGGATAGTACTGGGAGCCAAATCCAACACACAATGGATATGGCAGAAAACAAGCGTGATGACCACACGGCTATTGTAGGAACAGGAAGGAAAAACCTCACAGCCGTACTGTGCCGAGGGAGTTCCCACTGCATGAAAACCGAGAGGTCAGTCCGATCGATGCTTGGGACTCCGCTCCTCTGGTGCCAGTGCCAGGGTTTGCTATAAACAGGAGGCTGTTCCTTGAAATGTTTTATTAGTCCAGAACGCGCTCAAGAAATTTAAAGCAATACACCAGTTTAAGTCTCCACGTGCAGAATACATTTTAACTGGATTTAGATCTCCCTGTCTCTCCTAAACCTGGAAAGGGGCTACTCATGAATTATTTTTTTTTACTATAGAGTTAACTAAAGAATTAATTGCCATATGAAAGCAATTATTTTGGCCAACTTAAATTTCACAAGAAGGACAAGTTAGAAAATCCCAATATATTTAACTTATAGTTTGTCTGCTTAATGAACACCACAATTCCCTCTGAAATGTTCCCACACTTCAAGGATCTAGTCTCATTTTGAAGGAATGGTTCTAACACAGTATTTAATGGCTTTTTAAAATAATATAAATACAGCAAATATAATTAAATCAGAAGAGAAATGGACTAATTATTTTTAAACCTCTTTTATTTTCTTAGAAAGTTCTTTTTTAAAGAAAATAATGTTGTGCTGCCTGCAGAATGCAGAATCATTCCAGCAGCAGAATCACCATTCCAGCAGCAGAAAGCACCTGCTTTTCCTAACCCTCCTCTGGTTCTCCTGCAGGGTCTGACGGCTCCTCTGTATCCACATGGATCCAACATAAGCTGGAGGGAAGGCACCCTGCTAAAAACAGCTCCTTGCACCGTAGGAGGATGTGACCCAGCTCACCTGGGTCAGGACAAGCACCCACAGCCTCTAACCTCTCGTTAAACTTTGGTAGCCTCTTTCACACGCCTGTCACTTCTCCTTATGAAGGCCCTCACAAAGGCTCTGATCATTTCTAGAGCTCAGAAACTTTAAATGGCTCAGAAGGCTAGAATCTGCCTTTCTACCAAAGTAGTAATAATCTGAAGGCCTGCTCGTTTTATTTTGATTATTGATCCCATTTTGGCTGAGCAGCCCAGCCCTGGCACAGCAAACACTACCGACGTCACTTCCAAGGACCACACAGCAGATATCTGCCAAAGCCACAAGAGAGGAAGAAAGAGCCCTACCTACCAGAACAGCACAACCTGCTGAAACAAGACAGTAAGGAGTCGCCATCTAACTGTATTTGTTTGTTTAATTCAAAATCTTCTTAGAAACAAAGTTTATATTTCATTTTATTTTTATTTTTTTTTAAAAGAAGAAACAAAAGATGTTGCCCGAGAACGTTACTACCTGGTTTTGTAAAACACACTAAATATACCAGTTTTGCATAATAAGAGTTTCAGCTCTGCTCCACCTGTGATGTATCTCACTATCTCTTATCACGACTATTCCTACAGTCGTGTGCACTCTGCAGACGATAACCTCAATGAGTTGAGGAAAGTGGATCAAGCTTCTTCAGGCTAGATTAAAAAACACATCTCTCCTGCATTTTTTCCATCTTTATTCTGTCATGATTGTAAGAGTGAAGCAACATTTCAGAGAATTCAGGTATCTACCAAGAGCCCCGCCATGTTCACCCCACTGTCTGCTTCAGAGAACAGTCGGTATTAGCTACATGTCATCATATTAATGAAATCAGGACCAACATGAACACAACAAGCCTACAGAAGGAAATAGACTGTAAGCCATAAAGCTTGTTTCTACAACTTTGAACAAATACTGGCTGTACCAGCACGACTGAGCTTCCTTCCACTCCAATGGATTTTTTTTTTCCTAGCATGAGTATTTCTAAAACTTTACTGATCCTGGGTTATTGTGCAGAGCTGCAGTAACTTCAAGTGCAATGGGTTACTATTCTCTCATCAAGATTTACTCCTCTGCACCTCAATTCTTAACATTTACAATACTCTATCGAAGCTTTAGAAAGTATACCGCCAGGCCACCTCACTGCACACAAAGTTATTTATGTGGGGCTTAAAATATGAGCTCACTGCATTAACGGTGAGAAACAAAATTGTTTGTTGTGTCACATATTTAAAGGAATATAAAATTTGTTTCATATTTCAATGCACTTCCAATTTACTCATTTCATTAGCATTTATGAAACAATTAAGAAACATTATGATGGGGGGGGGAATTACTCTGAGGGAAAAAAAAAACAACAAACCACAAAACACCCAAACACCTTAACACTTGAAAGAATTACTGTACCCACCACTGATCAGAGGAACAATTTAATTGGGCAGAACACCAACAACTATGGTATTACGAGGAAACTAATGGGCCTAACTGAAGCTACAGGAAAAATTTAAATGCATCTACCTAAACCAGAAATGATCTTAGGATTCCTGGGCCAGCATTCTCAAATTTGCCATGCCAAACAAACAGAAGAGTCATTTTTCAAAAGGTCGATGTCACCAGGATCTCGTATAACAGGACTCTGAAAAGACTGGACAATGGCGCACGGGTGAGGTGAATTGTACAGGCCTCCCGCCTGCACTTCAGGCAGAATTCCCAGCGCTGTTTCCCTCTGTCCAGCTCTCTCTGAAGGTATGCCACTTCAGGAACTAATAAGGATTCCCGACTTTCACTCTGTGGAAACTATTGTTCCGCAGCATTTCTGTATACCTAGTAAACACAAGGACCAACGGTATTGCCTTTAAGTTTATTATTTCAGTCGAAGTAGAAAGCAGCTTTCCAGCAGAGCGCCTCAACTCTCCATCTCTCCAACTCCCCGATGACCTACTTGAGGGGAGCAGGGTGCCCAGCACCTTACCCGGGTCTGACCAAACCGAAACACAGAAGCAGGTGGCTAAAAGCTCCTACAAATCTCTCTCCTAATTCACCAGAAACGATCCCTCTTCCTCAATACACAGAGGGGAATACCCATAGCTTAGAAACCATCGGTCCCTCAATGCAAACAGGAAATATTTTCTAGAACATACGCTTTGGATTCAGGGATGCCTTGGTTTTGATTTCAAATCTGCAGCAAGTAAATTGATACAGCACCTGTCTCCACAAGTCTGGAAGCAGCTTTTATGCTTAAGGAGCATGAAAAACACAGATACTCCGGGTAGTTTTGCTGCTGCTCAAGACCATGACCACTAAAAAAAGCTATCTGGGCAGCACTGTTTGAGTTGCTGCTGTTACAGTTTCTACTGAGGAAAGCCATGAGTGCCACAAAGGAGGAATGAACAATAGCAACACAAGGTACAAAAAACAAAGGCTGAAAGAGAAGCAGATGCACTGACCTTGTCCCTCGTCTTTATCTAACAGCAGGCACAAGGTGACACGTAAGAGAAGAAATACTTTTCCTTAAATTCCCACACAGCTAGCTAGGAAACTATGGAAGAGAGCAAGGGGAGATAGTAAGTTCACTTTCCACAAGGGAACGATGTTATGAGTTCTGAATTTATCACGTATTCAGTAGCAAGGATGCAATAAAAAGAATCATTCTGATAATCAAGGACTGACTCTGCTGCTGGTTTGGGAAAAATGCAGCCAAAGAGGTTTTGTGACCTAATGTTACAAAACAGCAAATCGGAAACATCACCCCGGAGAAGTAAAAGGACAGTGCAGCAGCTAACGTTGTAACAACAGAACGACAGCAAGGAGAACTACCATCCTAATGAGTCTGTATCTGTTTCATGGCCTATATGCAATCATTTGCTAATTACAGTCCTGATCTTCATGGTACAGGCGCCTTCTCTATTTATTCACTCTTCCCAAAAGCAACATCTTCTCTCAAAGTCTCAAGAAACAAGTCAGTTACAAAGACAAAGCCATCTGCTTAACTGCTTAAACGGACTTGGGTCAGATGGAAGATTTAGATTTCCAGAGTTGTGAAATCAGTACTGCTATGAAGCAACAACCTCATTTTACTTCATCAGTTATAATCCTAAAAATGAAAACACAGTACCATCAACCCCAGCTAGGTCGTGCTGACAGCTTCAGATTCCTAAAAAGCAGCAGCAAAACAAATACTTTCAAACACAAGTTCTTCATAAGCTCCTACCCAGTGAGCCCTTGCAAATTCCTCCATATTAAGTTACCAGCCCAAATGCCTGGTGGTACAAACCACGCATGGTTAGGCTGAGAAAATCTGTTTTTACAAAAGGCCACTACTACATTTCATGAAGGAGAAGTCCAATTGTCCTGTATCGAGGTGCTACAACAGTAGCGGTACTTGCCTCAGAAACAAATGCTGCTTCACAGCGAGGGGAAGAAACACATCTCAAGAATGCTTTAAATTCTTGCCGAGGTTCAGTCAGCATTCAAGCTTTAAAGTAACAAAAGAACAGGACAGTTCCGAGTTAAATACTACATGGAATTCAGGGAATCACCCCGATACAGGCAGAGGGCCACAGAGAGAACACAACAGTGGAAGATGTTAACACAGGAACTAGAGTCAAGAGGCTCTCACCGTTAGCCTGTCGCAGGTCAGACCTGAATTACAAACCTGAATCCTGACCTGACAACTTCATCTGAAGCAGGCCATGCTGCCCAAGCCTGACAGCAAGGGGTATCTGTTAGCGTGGGCACGTTCTTAATTCAAAACAGGATGAAAAGACTTATAAAGTTATAATTTTCCTGCCAGAACACTCAAGGATGCGCTTTACTGAACAACCGGTACACGACAAATAATTTTACTCTTTTTCTTTCTATAGCTTTACATCCTCTACCAACACTGGCACTGACCGGGGGCTCTGGCCCTGCGCTCCTCAAGGAACCCCCAGGTTCAGCTCTCATAAAGGCGAAAGTCGAGAACACCAGGAAAGAAAGAGAAGGGGGCCCAGGAGGCCGTACCCTCGGCCGCTGCCCAGGGTGACCGCCCGGGAAGGGAAACTTTCCGGGTGCGCCGCGCTCGGGCCGGGAAGCGCTGCCCGCCCGCCCCCGCCGGATACGCTGCCTCCATTCGCCCGCGGGCCGGGCGCGGAGCCCCGCCAGCCGGGAGGGACTGCCCGCCTGGCGGCACGTGGGGCTCTGTCAGCACCCGGGCAGCCTCCTCAGTGCTCCTGGGGCCTTTCGGCTGCCCGCGCCCTAGTGCACACACGGGGCAGGCCCCTCGTTGTCCGTCGTTGGACGGTGTTCTCGTTCAGCGGTCGGCATCCCCTGGAGCGACGTCCGGGGTCTTGCCTGGCCCGTAGGGCTCTCGCTTCGCTTTGAAGCATGTGGCCGAGTAGCTGGATTGCTGTGTCTTGCTGTGCCTGTGGCTGAAGACGTGTTCCTGTTGGCAACTGAGGTGTTATTTTGCGTTGCAGAAAGGCCATGTTCAGCTCTAGTGCAAAGATTGTGAAGCCTAATGGCGAGAAGCCAGATGAGTTCGAGTCTGGTATATCCCAGGTATGTGTTTTTTCCTTCTGCTGTTTGGCAGCTGACTGTAAGTTACGGAGATGCTGGTGTCACAGTTGTCTAGAGCTCAAGCTTGGAGGGTCATGCTGTCTAAACGGGTACTTTTTCATAGGCTTACTTAGGAACTGGGACAGACAGTGTTCCCACCTTTTGAACTTGTGGCATCTGTCACTGTGACTTACAGGCAGTTAAATGCTATATCCTTTTTACCACTGTCAGTATTGAACTACTCTCTGGCACTGTGGACAGACTTTGGTCTCATGGTTTGTTATGAATTGAACTGTATGTTATGGATAATTCTGCAACTTCATTTTTCTAGGCTCTGCTGGAGTTGGAAATGAACTCTGACTTAAAGGCTCAGCTGCGGGAGTTGAACATCACAGCAGCTAAGGTAGGTTAGACCTCCACAAAGAATTGCATGGTGATTTGCTCTGTGCATGTTTAATTTCTGCAGATGTTTAATGTACTAAGTGAACAGTGTCATTAGCCATTGCTTACAGCCTGTGGTTGTTTTACTGTATGCTGTTGTGGTTTATCTTCTGGTATTTGCTGTTAACGCATAGGATTTTGTAATAATGGTTTGGTTTTCTCCTTAGGAAGTGATTTGAAAAGTCATTGTAAAAACTTAAATAGCAATTTGGTGTTTAAATCATGTTCTGAAATGGTAGTTTTTACTTTCTGTCTCTGCAAACTGGGCTTGAGGTCCGAACCTGACTTTGTGTGTAGATACTGGTTGGCAATGCAGGCACTGCAGAATCTCTGTCAGGAACATAAGCTATAATACTCTTTGTAAGACTGTTGTAAATCCTCTGTTAATGTACCAAGTTATAGAAGTGGATCGAGGTAATTGACGACCAGGTAAGTTAGCCTCTTTGTAAATTTTAGTTTCTAAAGGCGACTGAAACCCAAAGGAATAAAAGTAAAAAGAAAATTAGTGGAAAAGGAGGAAGAAAAGTAGTGTTAGAATTTGTCAGCCATGGAGACTGGATGAATTTCTGAAGCTGGTTGCTGCAAACAAAAACTTAAGTAAATTGCTCTTTGGTTCTTGCCCAGGTCCAGCTGCATGACTATTTAGAATAAAGTTGATGAATCTGGGAATGCAGAAGCTTGGCTTGGTATAAGACTTCAGGGGCCCTCAGAAGAACTGCTTTGCTGCTGAAGTACAGCAATGCGTATGGTCCTCAACGAGGAGTTTTTACAAATGCTGTTTACTTGGCTACTTGGTTTTATTTGTGAGAAGTCTTCCAGTGGGCCTCTGAGTTAGCTCATGTGGGAACTTGGCTGGTGAAAAACAGTTTGGCTTTCCATTCTGTCAGGAATACCTCTGCAGTTGGGTTCGTGTGAGAAGTGCCTCGTAAACTTACACTAACTTGCTCAGTTTTGATAAACTGAGAAACACCGGGGAGGAAAGTAATCCGTGTTGGCGGGATGTAAACCTGCTGACATTAGGAGGGAAAGGAAATGTTTTGAGTAGTGATGCAGGCCTTGGAAAGTGGTGAACAGGAGATGATTTCCATGAACTAGTAGCTCAAAAATAAGAAATTTATTATGTTAAAGTTTGTCTAGGGCCTGCATTAGAGTCAAAGTAATTCTTGAAACTCTGTAGCAGCTTGTACCTACCACTGCAGATGTGATGATAAGCATGCAGTGTAGTTAGAATTCTAGCATCCAAATCCCATCCTACAGAAAGAATGAGATTTGCTATTCAGAGGATGTGACTTCTAAAAGGAGTGGCAGGATTTATTGCCTAGTCACCCCTTAATGGCAAAACAAGCTGACAGCAGTTATTCTGTTCAATGCTTTCCCTTAGATTAAGTAAGTCGGGTATGGCTCTCTGATGCTCTTATTTATTTATTTATTTTTACTTTTTTTTTTCCCCCCCCAAAAAACTTGTAAGCAAGGCTATCAAATATCTGTGTTTAGAGGATTCATGACCAAACCAAACATTTATTCTCAACCCCTAGATTAATGTTTGCTTTCTACTTCTGTTTCAGGAAATTGAAGTGGGTGGTGGCAGAAAAGCCATCATTATCTTCGTACCAGTTCCTCAGCTGAAATCCTTCCAGAAGATTCAGGTGCGGCTAGTTCGTGAGCTGGAGAAGAAGTTCAGTGGAAAACATGTGGTGTTCATTGCTCAGGTAAAGCTCTTAGAATCATAGAAATGTTCATTTGAAGGGACTCCTTGAGGTTATCTAGTCCTGCCTCCTGCATGAAGCAGGATCATTGCCAACATGAGATCAAGTCACCCATGGTTTTGTCTAGCTGGGTCTTTAAAACATCCAAACATGGACATCCACAGCCTCTTTGCAGCACTGGAATGGGTTATTCCCTACTCTTCTTGTCTTGTCCACTCAAGATAATATGCATATTTTTGTACTAGCAGGAACTGTTCTTCTGTAGATGTAAACTAAAGTGATTTCAGCTAGCAGCCAAGGCTGCAACTTGGTGAGATGTGTAATCTTTTGGAGGGGAATATAATTTTCTTGTTGTGGCCTCTCTAGCTTCTTCAAAAGTTTCAGAAGCAAAGCTTGAAAGCAAGATGAAGCAAATACTAATAGGAGCTTTACTACACTTATGTAATCTAAGCACATAACATTCAAATGAATAGGAAGGAAAGAAAAAAACTGACTCAAGTTCTGAATTTATGGAAGGAGCTAAGTTATGAAAAGGTGATGGAGGGCTCTCTGGGCAGTACTAGGGGGTGGACAAACTTTGGACCGAAGCTTTTTTTAGCAAAAATTCTTCATAGTATAATTTTAAGAGCCACAGCATCTTGCTCTGAATCTTTGTGGCCAAGAAGACTTCTTTATTAAAGTGCCTCTAGCTCACTTAATTTAAGTGCTTGAGAATTCCCTGTCAGAGTTTAGTAATCCCTATTTTAGAAGGGAATCTGTGCAGTTCTTCTGCTGTAGGTGAAATGTTGCTTTTGAATATGATGTGACCCAGTTTGGATTACAGTAGCTCCATCATGAATACAGTCATGGAAAAGCTGTGATATGTTGGCAGAAGATAGATGCAGTTGTAGCCACCTGTAGTAAAACTCAAATATTATAAAATATTTGCTTTTGCAGATAGGGAGGTAGAAAATATGTTTTACTGATCCAGGCTGGTGTGTGTGTGTATAAATATATATATATGCATAGAAAATGTTTTATTAATCCAAGCTGACACACACCTTTAGGTGCCGCTTTTGGAGTGAATTACATTTAAGTCAGGGTTTGATCTGGACTGTGTAATACATCTCATTATTCAAACCAGCATTTCCATCTTAGGTGTCACCTAGCTGTCTGTGGGACCTGAGATAGCTTACTACTCTGCCTCACAGCAGAGGCTCAGTCAAAAAGAAATTATAAAAGTCTGAGATTTCCATCCCTAAAGTGTGTTCAGATTGCTAATACAACACAGTAAACTACCCTGGTTCTGTTAATGGGGGGTGGGATATTTCAGTGCACTGAATATGGGATCAATAAATGAGAAATAAAGCACTACCAGCACTTAAGCTTCTGCAAGTAATACCAGGTTCTAATGCTGGTGTAGCTGTGGGCATACTTAAGCCTCTCTTTTTGGTGTTTCATGCATCTGTTTTTAGTGGGTTACAAAAAATGAACCAAACCAAACCTGCATGTGTGGCTTGGTTTCAGTTTTTAGTTAATTGTAAACATGAGATAGTGAGAAATGCCCCTTTTTTTTTTTTTCTTTCTTTTGCCTTAACAGAGAAGGATTCTGCCCAAGCCAACAAGAAAAAGCCGCACAAAAAACAAGCAAAAGCGTCCCAGGAGGTAAGTAAATAATAGTGATTCAATATGACAGTCATCTTTTGTAATCTGGAAGTTTAGTCAAGTAATGTTTAGTTGGGTTTTTGAGAAGTCAATCAGGTAATTGGGTTGTCTTGTCCTTTCTCTCACTGTTTGACATAGTATCTGCTATTTGACTGATGTTGCAATGAAAAGCTTGCCTTTAGGCACTTTTGCATTTCTTGGAACTCCCCTTTGTATTTCCAGCTATAGCTGTAGCCAGTTTCCAGCCAGCAGTGCTGTCTTAAAAACCCAACCTGCTGTCTCTGTTACCATGGTGCACTGACAATAATTACTACTTTTAAGCTGTAGGAAGAGCCACATTCCATGTTAGACTGTACAGAGGGCAGGACTGGCACACTGAGGGGGGATGTAGTGAGCGAGAAAGTGGCAGAGGAGGGGTGTAGGTACAAGTAGTCCCTCTGGGTCTGAATTTTAACAGTAGCAGTATGGTCATTTGTGATAAATGGCTTCCCTGATCTCATCTAGTGTCTTTATTGCTTAGCTGTCCAGCGCTACTGTGTCTATATGGATATCAGTGCCTCATCTGTATTGTTCTCTTATATTGTTACATAGTCCACATCTTAAAAGTTTGTCCTCATTATGACATGTGGCATGTTCCTGTAACTTTTACCAGCCCCAGTATTATACCTGTGTCATACCTGTTGCTGTATTTTGAAGTCTTCAGGCATGGAAGTGCAGTTTCATAGTGCTCATCTAGCTGCAGTCCTGCTTTTGGACTTCTCTGCGGTACATTAAAACTAGTATTGTGTAGTGGCTGGAGAAACTGCAATCGATACATGTGATGAGTATGCCACTGCTTCCAGCATGAGAGAAGAGGGTGCAGGACTGTCCCTTTCTCAGCCTGATGCTACATCAGGCTAGTAGTGTTGTAAAACTGATAATGTATATTGTGAATTATAAAAGTGTGGTTGTCTCCCTTAGCTATCCCAATGTTTGCAAGTTTGAAATGCTGTTGTAGACACAGGTCTTAGTTACTAGAGATACTGCATTTAAACTGCAGATAGGGAAGCTGGAAATCTTAGTAGTCATCTAAGACTTGTATACAAAATAACCTGGATTATTTTTTTTCTCATTTTGGCTCACTTATGGACAGTTCAAGAACACAAATGTAGACATCAAACAGTCTTCTAAGCATGGACTAAACTTACCGGATAGACTTTTCTTTTAATACATTGGTTTTAAACTTCTTGGGTTTAGACACATGGAAGAAACCAGTGTTTTCACAGTTGGGTCTACTTATGAATGTAGTCTGTAGTTGAAGATATTTGGACACTTAAACTCTTCCAGTGAGTGTTTCTGGCAAAATTGCAGATAGAACAATTTGGTTCCGATTTAAATCAAATCTTCCTTGAATGTATAGAAATAAAAGACTGTTTCAGGCATATTGTTACAAAGCAACATGTGATCTAAAAAGTCAGAAACCTGACTACTGACTTTTTCCCCTCATGCAGTTAAGTTTTTGCACTCAGCGTAGAATTTAACTTTATTTTTTGCATGATGTGTGAAAAATGTGGTATTGTTACACTGTAGCATTAACACCCCCCCAAAAAAAAACCCCAAAACAACAACAACAAAAAAAACCAAACAAACAAAACCAAAAAACAAAAGCATAAACAAACCACAAAACCAAACCAAAAACACAGAAAAAACATCACTGAATCTTCAGGTAAAGCATGCTGTGGAAGGCTTCAGCCTTGGAAAATTTGGCAAGAGGATGTGTTTTAATGATACAAATGTGTCATTTCAGCCGTACGCTTACTGCAGTGCATGATGCCATTCTTGAAGACCTGGTTTTCCCAAGTGAAATTGTGGGCAAGAGAATCCGTGTAAAACTGGACGGCAGCAGGCTCATAAAAGTCCATTTGGACAAGGCACAACAGAACAATGTTGAACACAAGGTAAATGAAAAAAACCCTTTACTTTATGGTGCAGGCTGGGGTGGCATTCTCACATAACTAAGAAATTGCTCAGGTGCTAGAGGGAAAGGCTGCCTTCTGGCTTGTGGCAGTGGAGGTGCTTCTGCTTGTATATGGAGTAAGATGCTGAAGATGAGATGAGACAGTTTTGAACAAAAGCTCTAGTTCAGCTTGCTGAAATCCCTGGCTTGTCAAGTAGCTATATTGGTTCTGCCATGTGAACAGACAGTGGTTTATTTCTTTGGGGTTTTTTGTTTTGTTTGGGGTTGGGTGTTTGTGGTTTTATTGTTTTTCATTTTATTTTTAGTGAAGCACTTAGTTTTGACCTTAAACAGATGTGTTTGGTACAGCCTGAAGTCCCTCATTCCTTTACTTTTTTTTTTTTTTTCTGTGGGGTCTTTCTTAGGGCCACTTGATTCTCTGGGTCTCCTCTTGAAAGTAAGAGATTCCAGATAGTTTTCAGAAAATGTGTCTTATGTGCAAACACTCAGCTGTCTTAATCTAGAAGAAAATAATCAGCCTCAAGTTCAGACGCAGTGGGGAATAGTGTAGTGCCTGAAGTATACTAACAGATTTTTACTTCATTGTGCAGCATGTATAAACAAGATTATTTGTCTTCACAGGTGGAAACATTTTCTGGTGTCTACAAGAAGCTCACAGGCAAAGATGTGGTATTTGAATTTCCAGAATTCCAGTTGTAAAGTGCAAAAAATGGCTGAATAAACAACTGTTCATACAAGAGAGTAATTTCATTTAAATTTTGAATTCCCTAAACACAGATGGGGATTAACTGGTTCATGTGACTTCTTTACTGCCTGGATGAGTGACAGTTGTGTATCAAAGTGTTAAGTCACCATCAATTTAATGGTAGCCCCCCTTAGGTGGTTCTTGGCACTGTCACAACACAATTGGACAAAAGAGTCCAGAGTCTGCAAAAAGAATTGGCACTGATAAATAAACCAAAGTATGTGGAGATTTGCCATTTTGGGAGAATGGAGAATTACTGCAGAGCAGTGGAACTCCAGAGTTTTCCACTCAGGAATACCAGTTGGAATACATGTTCTTCCTGACATGAAGAAGTCTACATAGCAGGTGGTGTGACCTCTGAAACATGGAGCAATGATATCTGAAAAAGGGCTTTGAATTTTGGAGAAACATGTTGGGGGAGTTACAGTTTGAGGTAACTTACATGCTCTTTCAGGTGGCAAAATTATGTACTAGTTCTTACCTAAAAGCACGTCCTGCAGCTTCTCAGCTTTATTGGAATGAAATGAGGAGACATTTTCACTTCTGAGAGCTTAATGACTGCTGAAAAAAAGCTAAATTATTTTTTTAGGAATTGATCTTGCTTTTGGAAATGATGAATTTTTATTTTATTTTTTTATTTCTCTGTATATTAGCAGTATGTATGCCTATATATATATCAGCTTTGAGGTAACCTTTCTCATGACTGATAACTAAAGGCGTGGATTGATATACCAGGATGAAGTAATGACTGATGGAATGTTTGGGGGTTTTAATATATTTCAGCACATTTTTGGAGATAAAGGGAGAGGTGGGGAAGGACTAGTATCAGCAGCCAAAGGCTGCATGATGGTGTCCTGAAAACACTACATTTTTGACCTATTCTATGTTTAGAAACACTTTAAGCAAGTAACACTTCTTCCAGTGGAAGGGGCAGCATGGAGTTGGGTGTGTAAATTTTGTGAGCAATTTATATGAATTTAGTACTTCTCTGTTCTGAACAGGCTATTCTGCTACTTAGGAGCAAGTGCTTAATATAGTAAAAGACACCTTATTGTGGAGATGGCTTAATAGGTGGGGGGCTAAGTAGGTAATAGCCTCTGTACCAGGAGCCCTTAACACATCTTCCTACCTGAGGGTAGATGGAGGACAAGTGCTACTTTTGAGGGTCTTTGTAACTTTACTTCCTTTTCCCGTTTACTGTGATTTTGGTTGCTTCCCACTCAATGCCTGTCTTCAGTTGTGAAGAACTAAAAGCTTAAACCAAATTCTGCATTGCTTTTGCATTGAAAAAGGGAAGGTTTTTAAGTCATGCCATAACTTCTATTTAGTAGGGCAGGACATATAGCTGTATGCCATTAGTTTTGGTGCAGACTGCAAAGAGAACAAAGAGAATGTGCCCTGTTGCAATTAGTAGTTAATTTTCTGCTACTTACTGACAAGGCTTGAATATTTGCACAGAAAAATCAGGCAGTATCTCTGAAGAAGCTGAGGTACCTTAAGGCCTTTTTCTGTCTGCTTTTCAAACTTCTGTCTCTGGGGTATAATTTTATTTCTTTATTCTTCCACTATTTATCAGAAGTGAATTAATCAACTTCCCTTAGAATTAGATGAGAGGAATTTTAGATACATAATAACCCCATATCCTGGCTGCTTGCGTGGAGAGTAATCACAAAACAAATCTTAAAGCAGGAGAAGTGCCAGAACTTTAGAATTCAAGTTTGCATTCTTAAAATGAGTATTATTCACATTGGAAACTACCACCCCTCCAGGTGTGTCTGTTCCCCCCCACCCCGTAATTCTAGTCTCAAATGAGACCAAGATTCTCACTACAGTAATCACAGAAGGTAGCCTGTGCAAATAGATATTTGCTGGTGTGTGTTGGAAGAAGCAGTCTGGGGAGTACCGGAGACTTAACAGATGTAAACTACCTTTAGTTAGAGGCTGGCAAGTCTGCTGGGGCTGTGTAACATCTGTGAGAAGAGGTCATGCTCAGACAGACAGGCTTCAGTAGACAGTTCTTCCTGTTTCATGGTGAAATGGAACTCAAGTTTGATCTTTTCATAGTGATAAATATGTCAGTAGTGTTTCTACTTTTGAAGCACGGGGAGGGGGTAAGCAAGGGAGGAGAAATAGAGTAAACTGAGTGTAAAGATTGAAAATGTTCCCAGGCATTGCCAGCTGTCTATAGATTTTTCTTGGCTTTCATTGCAAGCCCTTTGAACTATATGAAATGCAAAGGCCCGTTGATGGCCCCATAAGCAAATTCTTTGAGTGAAAGGATAATGCTGTCAAAGCCATTTATCGTGCTTACATCAACTAAGCTGCAAGTAAAGGTGGATTTTTGTGGCATAAAAATACCAGGCTGTGCTTTGCAAAAACCCTTAGTCCTAATTTACCTTTATTCACAGACTGCCTTGTGTGTTAGTGTCAGTGATACAGTCGGACAACTCCCTCTGTCCCTTGACAAGCATATGAAGTGAATGCCTGCAATCTGGAAAGTCAGTTGATGCCATCTGGTCAAGTGCTAATGAGGCTGCTGGAATACTGGTGTCAAATGTTATCTTAACCTAAACAGACTCCATAGGAGATGATGCTAGACTTTTCCTATACCTTTCACATTCTGGTGCAGTTGAACTCTGAACGTGTGATTCCTCAGGAGTTTATCAGCTGATCTGTGTAAAAAAGTGATGGGACATTCTGTACCAAGACCCTGTGTGGCAGTAGTATGTGGGTAGTGTCAGAGTGAATAGACAATCACATACTGAAGAGGAAAAAAGACTGAATCCCCCCCCCCCCGTAGTAGCCCAAAATGAGAAGCAAGGGCTTTACATCTGGTGCTCTTGATACTTGCACCTGATACTAGATCTTTCATTGTTTAGTGCATGCAAATACTTCCACAAATGTCCTCAAATATTTTTGTCTATGAGGAAGGCCTCATCTCTGCTGATTTCCCTTTGGAAAGGTGTGTAGCTGTGTCAGTTCTAGTGTGGCAGAACTTGCAGTTTTGGGTGGCAAGTGCTTCACCTATCTTGTATTAATAAGGTAATTTGATGCATGATAACATAATGTCTGATCAGCCCCTCTTGAGCGTAAGTGGGAGCATCTGGCAAGTTTTAATGTAGTGATCCTCACACCAAGTAGTGTCAAAAGGAAATCGTATCACTCCTGCTTTGTGGACTGAATCTATTTTCTATGCCTTAGTTTTTCCTAAATTTTCTAAGCAGGAGGCCCAAGTTTGAGTCTCTGTTATGTCTAAAAACCAGAACAATGCCAAGAAGCTGGACCTTTTCCTCTTTGTGGGTTGTGCTTTCTAGGTCTATAGAAGTGTATCAGAATGGCAGAAAAAAAGGTAGTCCTTACAGAATGTCGTGAAGTCTCATAAAAAGAAGCTTGTAGTTGGGCTGAGGGAGTATAAGGTTTTCCTGTACTCTGTATGGGCCTGACTGGAGCATTGATCAGTGCGAATGGTTGACCCCTTTATTATAAAGTGGCTTTGCTGTGCCTCTTACTGCCTGCCTTGAGTGCTTGTGTGAAAAACCTGCATTCTGCTGAGAGCAAGAGGAAAGAAGTGACACCAGCATCTCTTTGTACTAATGCTCTGTCGCCTACACAGCTACATGTGAAGTCTCTTTCTTATGATCAAGAGGAGAAAGTCTGATTTGTTAGTCTGCAAGTTCAGCTTTCTGCTTCTCTACCCTCCAATTACTGTTGCTATTTTTTTTTTTTTAGGAAAGTAACTTTTAAGTTTAGCAGCAAGCCATTGCTGCTAGATGTTGCTAAATGATTAATAGCTGCTGTTTTTCATTATTGGATGTTGTGCTGACATGTCTGATTGAGTTTTCATCTACCTCTGGAGCAGCAAAGAAAGAATTAAAGGCAGGCACTGAAGAAATTATTCCAATTTTAGAGATGGAGGGTGACAGAAAAAGCACTACTGCAATGAATGCTGCTCAGAAATTTTATGCAACAAACATTACTGCAACACCACTAATGAAGTTAAAGGCCAGATTTTCCACAGTTAAACCTGTGCTGCTGTTTCTGCACTCACTTTTCCCACCACACATTTCTAGTATTACACAGAGGAGGCAATAAGAGTGTCTGCTGTCTCCTTGCCCATTAGAGGTCCAGTGTGTTGTCTGCCCTCTGGTGCTGCACTAAGGGAATGAGGTTCAGATGGGTATCTTTGCAGGGGCAACTCTACAGACTGTTTTTTACTAGGCATATCTTGACATTTAAAAGTTGTTTCCTATTTTCTTGTCTAAACAATCACTGTTAGATGAAGCCAAAGGGAATGGGGCACACTGCATTCTCAGGAGCAGATGAGTGGATGCACTCAGTGTTCTGGTGTGCGCATCTGTGCCAGGGAGGAGTTGTGCATCTGCTGCATTTCTTTGCCTCTTTCAGGAATTTACCTTGGGAGGCTTACTAAGGGCTGGTAAGCAAGTCAGCCTTTACTTGCAAGAACTGGAACAGCATTTCTGATGGCCTGCGATGAGCTGAGCTCCAGCA
Source organism: Chloroceryle amazona (assembly GCA_027560015.1). Lineage (NCBI taxonomy): Eukaryota > Metazoa > Chordata > Aves > Coraciiformes > Cerylidae > Chloroceryle > Chloroceryle amazona. The sequence continues at coordinate 14,136 of JANHFX010018975.1, read as the reverse complement.
GCTGTGCTCAGATATTTGTGCATTGGCAATTTTCATCCCATGGGAAAATCTTATTGGGAACACTGCTGATACAGTTAGATGTTTTGCTAAACCACGGGGCCTTGTCATCTTCTCATAACAAGACTTTTTTAAAAGCCATTGTGTTTTTTAAGTAGGTATTCTGTTAAATTCTCCTACAGACATGAAGGTAATGCCAACTGCCTATGGAAAGTGTAGAAAAAAAATATGCCTAAAGGCTCCTAAAATAAACATTTTTTCCTGTTTTCTAACAGAAGACTTGTTCTTGTCCTTTTACAACCAGTTTGCTACGTGGCTTTGGTTGGCTTCAATCCAAGATGTCTGCTTAGTGTGTCAACATGGTATTTAATGTGAGCTTAAATTCTGGGTCAATGTTGGGTAAAGCTGAGGTAGATGGTCAATCTGGTGTGTCTTGCTGTATGCCCTAGATGCTGAAGGCTGTACCTCTCCATCCAGCAAGGGTGGCTGAAAAACTTGTGAATCAACTCTTGAAGTGCTACAGTTTTTTCAGACAAGCACCTTAACATAATGAAACACTGTAGCTTAATAGCCAACGACCATTGACACCTAGTGATGGCTTAAGCTGCTCCTTCGCAGTCCCTGCATCTATCTGAGAACTAGTTTGCACACAGCAGCCCGATTTAAATGATATACCAGTGTGGCTACACAGTTTGTAGTTGACTTTCTTGGTGGGCACAGCATGCTTATGCCTTTCTGTAAGGCCACTGTGCCCTTTTTCTCTCTTGGGTAAAAAAAAAAAAAAAATAAAATCATGAGCTTCCTTATTTTCCCCTTTCCTAGAGAAAACACATTCACTGCATTTATAGTGTTTGCCCTTTCCTTTTGAACTCTATCCATTTATGTTTATTTTTCACTACTGTTTCCCCAGTGCTTAATCCTACCTTTTCTGCTAACTTTCCCTGAAACGTCTGTATTTCTCCCTTGGTTTTTGTTTCTGGCCTCAGAGTTATTTGCCTGTGTTTACAGGGAGAGTAGATATGTATGTAAATGGCGGTTGCCTTTGCCATCGTAATATGATCTTCAAAGGCTTGGACTGCACTCGGGTTGCTGCATTCTTTACATCAAACATTGCTCTTGGCAAGTTGCTGCCAACACAGTGCTAGAAGGACCCAATCCTGCTAATTGCCTTCAGCTCCCGGTGAACTGACAGGGCTTGTCTGCATAGAAGTGAACTTTAATTAGTTGTGTGGTCCTTACACAGTTAGATTCATGTTCTACAATTTTGTTCTTTTTTTACTGTTGTAATCTGGAAGTGATCATCTGTTCTTAACTTGTCACGACCATTTGGTGTGTGTTTTGGAGTTTATAGGCAACAGAGGTGTGTAGTTCAGTTCCAGCCTAATATGGAAACAGGGTGATTTAGGAGACGTCTGCTTTTGTGAAGGTAGCCCACAATGAGTCCTGACTATGAAGCGCCACTGCCTCTGCAGTGCACTGATACCTGCAGTACCCCTTTTTGTCTTTGTTACCAGCAAAGCTGCTCAGCATATGTGATGCTGTAGGAGCTGTGATGGGGAAGGCAGTTGTACACCCCAAGGCTGGGGAGAGGTTTGCTGGGAGAGTGAATATGACATGCTTGTCCCCTCAAACCCTAGCTGGAGAAAAGAGGAGGAGGGAAGGGTGGCATAAGCAGGGAGATGGGGGCAGGTGGTTCACAAGCCTTTTTTGTTGAAGCTTATCAGAGCTACAACTTTACAAATATAGTAGCCATTCATTAGAGGGTATTAATTGGTATAGTCTTAGGCAGTATTCTGTATTTGCCTTGCAAGTTGAGAGTGAAGCCAAAGTTGAAGTATAAACTTTTTCTCATGGAGGGATGTGTTCTCAAAATCCCACTTCCCTCAATTATCCAGTCCCAGGTTTTTCCTGCCTGAACAGATGTGGAGTATTGCAGTTTACCCAGGGCTCAAACCAATCTAGCTCTTTAAGATGAAAATAAAGATTGTACAAGTCTTCTGAAGCTACAGTGAAGGATTTACATCTCCCTTTTTTCCTTCCCATTGACACAGAAAGTGTTATCAAAAGGTGTTTTAAAAACCCACATACAACCACAGAAAACAAAGCAATGAACAAACAAGCAACGGCAAACAAAACGCAAACCCCAAAATGTTGTGAATGATACTGATGTGGTTAAATTAGCATTTACATTATTGTAGAACATTGAGATGTGGCTCTGAAGTAGATGTATGTTTTACTGAAGGCAAGAATGCTATAGCCAACTTCAAGAATGGACAGAATTTTGGTAAGGAGATAGTGTGTTAATTACCCACCTAAGATGCTCACACTTGGTGAACCATTTCATGTGTTTAATATCTGCAGAAGCAAAGCAAGGAAAATGTTATGCTGAAGCAGAGCTTATGGCTTAGAGCTGAAAAGATGTAAATGGTTAAAAAGGGGTTCTCTGCTAGAGAGGAGGAGGGGAGAGTAAGTGTGCATTCCCAAAAAAGTACATTCCCAAAATAAAAAGCTTACATCATGGACCTCTTCAGCTTTCCCACACTTCTTTCCTAATTATTGTCCTGCAGGACAGCTGATCTATTTCAAACAGGAAGCTGTTTACAGATAACACTTGCAACTGTTTTGTCTGATTTGTTGAACTGTCGAAAAGCAAAAGACAACCTCTTTTCAAATTAAAAACTGTCAGACTTCTGTAAACAGCAGCAATGAGGTTCATCTGTGCAGTGTCCCTGCAGGCACAGAGCGCTCTGCAGTTCCCATTTTCTCAGCAACCATAAGGTAAGAGACTTCTATACTTTCACTCTTTAGAAGCATGCAGAGGAAAAAGGCTGAATGTTTGTTAGGGGGCTGCCTTCTAAGTTGCAGAATGTGATTGACGACCCCCAAATAGTAGGGGAAGGTAAGGGAAATAAGAGCTCACTCGTTTTTATCAGATAACTTTGGACCTTTCTGTTGAGTTGCACACTTGTGGGTTAGATCACTGAATTCCTGTTTAGTAGGGGATTTGTATTTATTGTGCAGAGATGCTGTTGGAAGAACTTGCTTTCTTTTGAGCAGGGAAGGACACAACAGTATATGGATTTTAACTTTTGCTGCATCTGAAAATTATAGCAGTTCATTAATGGGTTGTAATTCCTGGAAACAGGTAGTCAATATCAGTTTAATTTTGGAAACATTAAGCTTTCTTTCTCCATCCTTCTATTTTTATTCCTAAGCGACTGGCTGTTTTCTACTTTAAAAAGTGAGCTTTTAATACAGTTGCAAAGCAGGGAATGAAGACTGACATTGCAGAGGTGGAGGAGATGATAGAAGATGGGCTGGAATGACACCACTGGATAAGTAAGAGCAAACTCAGTGAAAACCAAATGAAGTTGGAAGTAGTAGTATACAGGAATGCTTAATGAAATTTAAGGATGTGTAAAGATGTAAAATTTTGAAGTATGAGAGTAAGCCATACTTACATACATCCAGAAGGCCACATGCCTGCTTTTCAGTCGTGAGGTATGAAAAATAGGAATCATAAAGAGACTTGAAAGTTTCTGTTCTGACCTATGTGCGTACATATATCTGTGCTCAATATAGGGGATTGCTTTCTAGCAAAATCAAATGGCTGTGAAGAACTGAAATACCCAACTTCCCTTGCTGTACAGTGACATGGAAAGAGTGTCTGGACTGGAAATACTACAACTTTGATCCTTGGGTATTGAAAGATTTTAAATATGTATCAAATGTAAAAACTATCGCCCTAAATTTTTCTGTAGCTGAGATCATTTGTATTTCATGTCTGTATGATCATTGATGTGCTAATGAACATTTAAAGTGTTTTAGTGATCACAGAATATAAAACAAACACAGATTTAAAGGCATAATTTATAACAATGACATTAGGATCTTTTTATCTGTGACAACTCATTAGATACATCCGTAAAATTTTATTGTGCTACTGATGCAGCATAAATAAGCTATACAGATGTTGTAGACAAGAAGTAATACTTCCAGGCTGCGTATTCCTTTTAAAAATATTTGGAGTGTCTTTCAGAATATTCTTAGATGTATCTGGCAAAATGAAATGATTGTTTTAATTAATACGTAAAAGAGAATATGTAACTTAAATTCATAGTCAAAATGTCATTTTAAGCATGGCATATTCCTAGTCAGCAGAGAATTGCAGCGTTGAAGCGGCAGAAACCTACTGCATAATTTATAAATGATGTTGAAGGCTGTGTTGTTTTTTGTTTGTTTGTTTGTTTGTTTGTTTTTTCAGATAACTTTTGGGTGATTTTACACTGTTTCTAAAGCTCTTATTTAGTCATCTTTAGGGCTGTCCAAAACCTCTTGAAGCAGAATCCTTTTGAAGTAGGAAGGTTTTTGGCAAAGTAGCTTTTTAAAGAAGCATTGCAGTTTTCTGGGCTAGTTTAGTTCTTTTGTCAAAGTATTTTGGCTGAAAACCAGAAGAGTTTAGCCAAAAATATTTTTCGGAGTGTCTCCTGGGAAGTGTAGTTTGTTCTTTGTGCTGTGTTTTATAACTGGCTGGACTTCACAGCTGAACCATATTTCCCGTAAGGCCATGTGGTCAAGGTCTCGCTCTTCTCATTTCCCTTGATGTATTAGGAATGAATTGTATGTACAATACAATACAATATGTATTCCCTTGATGTATTTGGGGAAAAGCAGTCTAGTGAAGGAGGCACACACTGTGCCATAAGGCATCAACTGATGTCAATAACTAGATGGCCCCTCCTTAAAATTCAAGTGCTTCCTTCTGGTTTGTACATCAGCCACAGACTGCCCTAGTTTTGGGCTCTGAGAGTAAGACCCTTCAAGAGGGCTTCTATGTTAGCAGAAGGCTTAAAAACTTTTTTTTTTTTAACTATTCTTGTACAAAGGAGAGAACATCTAAAAATGTTTCTGTTAGTACTTCTGCCAACTTTTACCCTAAAAGTGCTCCATTTTTATGTATAAGGAACTGAAAGGTGCAAGGGAATATGGCTTCATTTTAAGAGCTGGATAAACTCTTAAGTCAAGAGAACGACCTACTAGGAGCCTGGAAATTTAGAAAGAATCACAGAATGTTAGGGGTTAGAAGGGACCTCAAAAGATCCTCTAGTCCAACCCCCCCTGCCAGAGCAGGATCACCTAGATCAGGTCACACAGGAACACATCCAGGTGGGTTTTGATTGTCCCTAGAGACGGAGACTCCACAACCTCCCTGGGCAGCCTGTTCCAGTGCTCTGTCACCTTCACTGTGAAAGTTTCTCCTTATGTTTACATGGAACAGGTTGCACCCTTGTCCTGTCATTGGACACCACTGAGAAGAGCCTGGCTCCCTCCTCTTGACACCTTTTATATATTTATAAATGTTAATGAGGTCACCCCTCAGTCTCCTCCAAGCTAAAGAGAGCCAGCTCCCACAGCCTTTCCTCATAAGGGAGATGTACCATCCACAAGGGAGAAGGTGGTTTTGAAAATCCAGCAAGGTCTCATCTCACCCAAGTGCCTATTCAGAAAAATCTAGTCCTAGATAATTTGCCTATATTTGTATGTCTGTAGGCAAGAAGGAAGGGGAAGTTTTTCTGCTTGAGTTCTTCACCACTGGACCAGTCTTGTTTATTAGGATCCAAGGATCCTTAGCTGCTGTGACTGTTGCTGCTTCCTCAAAACTGTACCACAAGTTTGGTTAGGAGGCCCATAGGGTGTTCTGGAGGCCAGAACAGAGCAGTAAAACAGATTTGTGAGGAGTTTTACGGTTTTCATTGGTTTCCTTCTGTCCTGACTCATAGAGCAGTTTCAGTTAGAAAGGACCTTTGAAGATTGTCTAATCCAACATTAAAGCATGTGAATGAAACATGGATGTGAATAAACAGCTTCACAGTACTGCAAGTTGCCTATCTGGTTCTAGACCAAGTATCAACAACGTTTACATGCTATATGGAGCAAATGGAGGAGAGCTGAAGAAAGTGACTCGCCGCAGCCAGCAAAGCGTGTGATGGCCATAGCAGCTGTCTGGAAAATGCTTGTGAGGGAGATGCTCTGGGATTTCCTCTCCTGAATGTGGGAGTGGATAATTTCACTACCTTTAGTGATAAATGCCTGCAGGAACATGAGTTCCAGAAATTGGAACCTTGCCTTGAATGTGTGTGCCCAGTTATCCTTCAGACACAGAGACTTTGAAAACTGACTCTAAAAAAAAACCAGTTTTCTACAGTTCTCTTTGAAGAATGGACTGCTGCTACCCATCTGTCATGTAATAACCTACTGGCCAGAAGCACTTACCCAGGAAGTGGGAGATCTACATGAAGAGCACTGGAACAGGCCGCCCAGAGAGATTGTGGAGTCTCCTCCTCTGGAGACTTTCAAAACCCACCTGAATGCATTCCTGTGCAATCTGCTCTATGTGAACCTGCTTTAGCAGAGGGTTGAACTAGATGATCCCCAGAGGTTCCTTCCAACCCCTACTAGTCTATGGTTCCATGATTCCTGCTTACACTGTGCTAAAAGGAGGCTGAAGGATTTTGGGCACCTTTCCTTCATGGATATAAATGGGTTAAATAGTTTTGTTGTTACCCTCTTCAGGCAAGATCTTGACCATCTCTGAACTGTGTAGTAAGAAAAGCTTAGGCACACAAGTTTTCCAAAATAAACCACAGTCACCTTCTGACTCTTAAGGTGGCTGAATTGTTGGGATATCCATAGCTGTGCTCAGGTTCCTGGTGCCTGTCTTTGTCTGGTCTTAAGCATAGCTCACTCTGTGATTTATTTTTTTTTTATTATTTTTGGACCTGTTAGTATGAATTTGCTAACTGTGGAATAAGCATAAATAATAACAACAAGAAATCCTACAGATACCACTCTTAAGATTTTCAGTTTAATTTGAGAGATTTTCAGGTTTAGTTGTAGATCCCTCCAAATTCTCTTGTGATGGTGCTGATGATTTTAATCTGTGGGCCTCCAAGAGACTACAGATCAGGAATTAATTTCATCTCCATCTGGTCTGAATCCTGGGGGCAGTCTGCATGTTTCTGTGCTGCAAGGTCTGGACAACAAAGCTTACGTGAAGTAGTGCTTGTCTGGCTAAAGAATGAACTGCAGACACCAAAAGGTACATAAATCTTTCACCTTCACTGAAGAAGGCACCAAAATAACTCATCCATTTCAAAAAGTTTCACAAGCACCTCTTTATTTAAATGAGTCTTATACACCAAAGGCTGTTGACTATATTGGAGTTAATGGAGGACAAGAAAGCATGGAAGTTTCTGTAAGGACATTTCTTCATAAAAATGGAATTTTATGATTATCATCAAAGAAGGACTTATACGAGATTATCTCATCTGAGGGAATTAAAGAGCTTGGGGAAAAAAAAATGTGAAGGAACTGGCAATGTTAGATTGCAAGGTAATTGCGGCCAATCAAAATAAAAACATCACACAAGAATGTAATGGAGGCCTAGCCCAGGAAACACCAAAAATTGTCTTGTTACATAGGGAAAGAAAAGTGTCTCTGAATGAACTCTCTCATCAGGATGGTGTTAATGAGGAAACAGGTCTCTGATGGCAGACTGGTTAGTGGAGTTACGTACAAGAAGTGTTAAGGAAACAGGTATAGAGAACATGTGGCAGAGGAAGAGAAGCACTGCTTGTGTGTGCTGCAAAGACTCCAGGGTGGTGGATCTGTCAGCAGCAGCCACGCATGTGTTCTCAATGTTTCTCTTTGAGTTGTGCAATGATCTTGCAGTTTAAAGTCAATGCAAAGATGAGGTGAGATGATGTAATGAGAGCCATGTTATGAGCTGGAGATTAAAAAACTTCTTAATTTGAGGTATCTTGCTTTGCTATTATATCCTTTCCAGCACCTCAGTGTCTTTCTTATACTGCAGTGCCCAAAACTGAACACAGTACACAAGTTGTGGCCTCACCGGTGCCGAATACAGGGGCATGATCACTTCCCTACTTCTGCTGACCACACTGTTTCTGACACAGGCCAGGATATTGTTGGCCTTCTTAGACATCTGAGCACACTGCTAGCTTATGTTCAGTTGACTGTACACCAGCACTCCCAGGTCCTTTTCTGCCATGCAGCTTTCCAGCCACTCTTCTCCAAGCCTGTAGTGTTTTTGTGACTGAAATGTAGGACCTGACACTTGACTTCATTAAACCTCATACAATTAACCTCAGCTCATTGATGCAACCCATCCAGATATGTCTGCAGATCCGTCCTACCCTCAACAGTCCCACTCAGTTTGGTGTCATCTATAGATGCTGGGACAGTTTTTCTGTCAACCTGAAAATCACCCATCTGAAAAAGAGATCAGCTGAGTATCCCATGTCTTGCAAAGCCTGAGTTTAGTTTTTGAATGGTGTGTGTCATGCTTGTGTAAGCAACAACAACTTGAGACACCCAGGGAAGACGTTAAATCAGCTACAACAACATGTGCATCCTTTTGTGTAAAACAAATCTGTTGGCGCTTGATGCCAGAGTCTGTCAGATGCTTTGTTAATGGTTCTGATCATTGTAGTTCTTACTCTGTCTTTTAAGAAACTCTATTTAAACATGCATTTTGCTTGTTTAGGCTTAGTTTGCATGTGATTGCATTCACGTTGTTCCTTGTTTTTAGGGAAGAGAATGTTAATATTGCAACTACAATGTTGGATATATGGAGTTTCTGATAAGCTTAGAGTTGATTACTCTGTACCCTTCCGGCAGCTCTAAGTAACTGTGGCAAGTCTCATTTTTGTTGTTGTTCATTCTTCTTTGGCTTAAGTCAACAGGCAGATGCTGGCATTTCAGCCAGAGCAAGATCAGTATAGTCTTTAACACCTCTGAAACAGTTTTTTTTTTGGCGTGCTTGTTTGTTTGTTTTGTTTTGTTTTGTTTTTCTGGTAGCTGCATAATCAGAGCAGTAGCATTAGTTGTTGTTCCTGTATGTGCCCCATAAATGCTAAACAGATATACACCAAGGTTCAAATGATCACTGCTTAGGTGATGTACAGCTTCTTAATTTGTGCACAAGTGGCCTCCGGTCATATTCTAGCTGTGTGAGAGATGCACCTGCTGCTATTGTTAGAGAATTTGCTGACTACCAAGGCAGATGGAGATGCCAGCAGTTATCACTTAACATAGCTGTTTATATTTTTCCCTAGAAATGTACAATATAAAAATAAAGCAATCCCTCAGGGCAGTTGGTTAGATGGAAAGACTTTAATGAAAAATTCCCAAAGGGAATGTCAACCTCAAGAATCTTTTGGTAGCAGAAGCATTGTGTTATATGGGTAAGGGAAGTAACACCTTTATATGGGTTCAGATAAACACCCTTCTTTGCAAATTATGTTCTGAACAGTCTATCTGCTTCATTCCGAATTCACATTTCTTTTTCAGAATGAGATTGTCAAAAGTATCTCATACCTGCATGCAATCACTTGTACTTTTTCTCAGTTTTAAAAAATATTTGTAGACCAGTGCATTGTACATGGTAAAGGTTTTCAAATGCACGTGTTGTTATATATATAAGAACTGCTTGGGGAAATGTTGTGTCACTGGAAAATATGCTTTTAGCTGTCTTCCATTTGGCATACCTTATATGTAGGATCACGACTATTGTCAATGATATAGACTGATTAAAGTGAAAATTATTATTTTATATATAGTGAAAGTCTGCTGTAGCATACTAGTGTAAGAATACTTTGACTTCTGAGAACTTCATTAATGTCCAAGCATGTGCAGGAACTGTGTATTTTTGTGTGTACTTTTACTGAGTCGCATCTGACACATAGAAACCTGTTTTTTTTCGACTGTGTTTTGCATCTACAACCATTTCTATATACCAATCATACATTTTCTCTTTATCTGGGGAACTGCTTTGGTAGGTTCCCCTTCCTTTTGCCTTCCTTCTACACTTGGAAGGGTATTTCAGGGCTCTAAGAGTGAGAGAACATTGAGTACTATGAGAGTACTATGGCTATCAAGTTGACCCTTCACTTGCCCAGTGAAGTTATGTGTCTGTAATTCCTGTGAGGCTTTCTTTCTCCTCTGATGTTCTTGATTTTTCTCTTATGTTGAAGCTTGGCTGATAAACTGAAGGTATTGTTGGTCTTTGTGTCACCTATATAACTGACGTCCCTCTTTTTCCCAGGCTTCTGGAGGCTGATGTGAAAGTTTCAGCACAGGATCACATACAGGGTGTTATTTCATCTCTGCAGATCCTCCGTCTAGGAGTAAAAATAACCTTTTGTTGAAATTGCATTGACTCTGCCCCAATTCAAACACAAGATGCAAGATTTTGATCATATATGTTTATGTATGTTTGTGTTTTATTATATTCAGGATCTCATTCCGAGAAGCATATTCTTGTCATTTGAGGATAACACTCTTGGATCATTTCCATGACACTTGGTGGCTTGCGTGATATTGCAAAATGCCTGATGTTGTTGTATCTCCTATGCTCTGTATCTTTTGCTGGACATCAGTTTCCATTCCAGCCTGGTATTTTTCCATATCTTTCCTCTTTTTAAAATGTTCCCACTCTAATTATGTGCTGGGTGGTTTGTTTTGTTTTGTTTTGTTTTTTTTTCCCAGTGAATTTAGTCACTTTAATTCTTTCACTTATGCATTTTTCTGTGTGTGTTTTTTTGTTTGTTTGTTTGTTTGTTTGTTTGTTTTTTGTTTTTTTTTTTTATGCTGCTGGCATGTGAGGGTACAGGGTTTTAGCACACTGGAGGCCATCTCAGCTGCTGCCAAGGGCATTTATTTCCCTGATTTGGCAGCATTTTTCACAGGAATGATGGCCCTTTTACCCTCACCAGGAACGAAGGAACTAAATCAACTGAAAAATAACATTACAAAAAGAAGAATAGCTTTCTGCTGGCATAGCAGCCTGTGCTAGCTCATGATGGGATCAACTGGTGGTTGGTGACAGTACGGAGAAGGGGAGGATAATACGTGACTGCAGCGGGAGAGCTGCTGTTAGACCTCCCATAGATTGGCTTAGCTAATTAGTGATGGTGGGCCTAATGTGGCATGCCTGAGTGGAGTCTAGTTTCACCTACTGCATCCATCCAATGGGAGCAATTACTCTCCTGGGGAACTGGAGCTGTGGGTTCAAATCCTTTAAATCAGAATGTTCCACAGCTGACAGTTCTTACCTTTCAGATCAATACTTGAATGGCATTGATGCATGCAGAACTGCTGACATGTCTAGGGAGACAGGATTGGGCCTTATTAGACCTTTCTGCCTTTTCTCTGCACCTCCAGAAATGTAGCTACAGGACTGAGACCACCCTCGCAATGTTAAGTTTGCCTTTTGAGCCTGTCTAGTGCCCTCAAGAAGACTACTGTCAGGACCACCTGGAAAACCTAAGCACCTGGAGAGTGAGAGCATGTTGGAAAACAGAAGTTGGCTGAATGGGCATTAAGTTCTTAAGTACTGCACAAATATCCCAACTTCTGCAGCCAGTCCTAAGCCTTTGTGGATGTGGAGGGCTGGAAACAATGGCTTGAATCTTCAGAAATAAGATGACAAAAGCATGTGTAATTAATATGTATTTATTAATGTAAGGAAATGTACCCTGCAGTATCCTCCATGTTATTCGCTCTTTCTTGGTGAATCCTTGGTGCTTTAGGTGCTACAGATAGGTGTGTAGGGATAGCAATCACATTTTTATGTAGATGTTTTATAGGAGTGGGGCCTATCTGAGGCAATTTAGACACAGCTTTAAGAAGAACTGACACCTCGTATTATTTTTGATTTTAGGGTTGTTAAGAATACTGAAAATTTGATCTGACATATAACAAGGATGGCACCCAAAATCACAAGCTATTTCTGTAAATGATAGCTGCAAACAAGGCCATGAAAGAGATCTTGTAATCTAATAGGGACTTTGCTTAAAACATTGTGGGAGAAATTTTATTTGGCATTTCTACTTATCTCTGACCAACATTTTACACAACATAACATTGTACTTGAATGTTATTCTTTACCATCTAAAAAGCTATCATAAGAGATTTGGCACTTGGGTCCCATCTCCCTCTAGCCATAGGTTTTGAAAACATACTTGCACCTTTCTGTCACTATCTTGATCTCACCCTCACTGAAGCCCTGATTTTATACTTTCTGCACAGATGACAGTAAGTTAATTCTGCCATAAACTCATTGACTTCAGCAGAACTACGTCAAAAAGAAATTTCTCTCAATTTAAAAAAGCATTCTTCCTGATGAAAAGTAAGGCTTCTATTCGTACATATGACAAGGACACCTACATTTTACAGTCAGAACTAATAGTCCCTTACACCTCACAAACATCATCTAAGGAAATAGCTTTACTGAGCCAGAATTAAGTGTACTTTGGGGGGTAACCACTGACTTCCTATCAGGTTTTTAGGTAATGTTAGTTTCCCATCAGCTTAGACTCACTCTTTTGTCCTCTGCAGCAAACCTCACTGTTCTTTGGCATCATCAGGACCTGAAATGTTTTGCGTCTCTGCTTTATGGTACTCCGTGCTTCATAGATTTCACAGAGACTTCATAGCTGCAGCAATTATGGTCCTCATTTTTGCAGTTCTCTGATATTAAAATTTAGAGATTTTTTTTTTCATCTTTCAAGCCCATTGCTTTAACCTTTAAATCAATATGTAGAATTTGACTACAGAGCATTACAATGTTACAAAAATGATCATCCATATTTAAGCAGCTTTATCATTGATTCTGATTTTTTATATTCTGGCTAAAAGGTGAACTCTTGATTACCCAAGTTAATGTGTGAGGCAGCTGAAGGGACAAATGAGAAAACAGATAAAGTAAAAGCATGGCTACAGAAAACATCTGTAGGTTAGAATGATCATCAAGGCTCTAATGGAGAAAGAAGAGGTCAGTGACACAGGTTTCATCTCCAATGTGATAGATGTCTTCTCCAAGGAATGACCCACAGCCCTTGGGCCAAGGGGTGAAAAGTAGCTTGAATGTACAGCACTGGAGATTTGTCCCTTTCACCTCTCCCTGCTTACCCCAGAAATGTATCCCTGATCTGTGCTGGGCCCTGGTGTTACTCTTGTTGGCCTGGGGTGTTTTTTGTTATTGTTGTGTGGGTTTTTTGGTTGGTTGGTTGGTTTTGTTTTATTTGTTGTTGGGTGGTTTTGGTGGTTTTTTTTTTTTGTCTTTTATCCGTTAAAAATGTTTGTAATAGTAAGAAATATGTGTTACAGCCTGGCAGCCTGGCATTTCACTGGCATGATTTTGTGGGCATGAGTTGGATCCATTAGGATGCATTTTAGGGCCTGTTGGGGCATTTGAGGATACACAGGCTGCCAGATAGTTCTGGGAGGTGTCAGGATGTGGATGATGAGGACTTGAAAAGTCAGGGGAGTGAAAACTGTTGAAAGCTGTTGATGTGTCTGCAGTGTTGACTCAAACCTGCTTGGGAAAATCACTCAGCAAATTTGGCTGCTGCTTTGCAGATTTGTGTGCCTGTCTCTAGCAGGAACATAATTCAGAATATAGATAATTCAGCTCAGATCCCTGAGAATGAAGTATCGTTTTAAAAATAATAATAATAAAAAATCATAATAAGCATGAAACCAACTCAGTAACAGTGGAATGAAAACAGCTCAAAGGGGAGTCCCATAGGATTATATAGAGGATTACAGCCACTCCATAACCGTTGGCTGGCTGAGCATTAATGTAAGTGAGCATCATTTTCTTTCTGTATTTCTCAGCCATTTGGATTCAGCTAGGCAGATCATCATGTTGTTGCTTCTAGGTCCAAAATAATGGCATGCAATAAGCTACTGGCCCTTATGGAGCAGCCACTGGCAGATACAGGGCCTTCATGCATGAGGCATTTGTTGGCTGAAGTGATCACTGAGCTTTCCATCCACAGCTGGGGGGGAGCAGGGGAGCTCAGGGAGTGCTGGGTGCCAGCTGGCCTGGCCAATCCCACAGTGATTTTGAGCAAGCCTGTTGTGCCTTGGGGATTCTCCAATGATGTCTCAAGGACTTGTCACTTGAAGCCTGGCTTAATAAACCTCTTCTCTCTTGGCAACATAAGGCAGATTCCCTAAAGCTGACAGGTCTCAAAAGTTGTTTTGAAATTCTTGTGCTGGTTGCATTCATATGTTTCTATTCCTAATGGGATTAGAGGTGGTTTGCTATCT
>JANHFX010018974.1:21992-36731 GCA_027560015.1 Chloroceryle amazona | reverse complement strand
AAATGAATATTGTTATTATGGTATCAACATTTCATTCCATCAGCATACTGCTTAGTGAGAAATAAGTGCCTCACCCCCCTCCCAACCCACCCGCCTCCCAACGCCCCCCTTCTCCCCCATCCCACCACCCCCCGGCACGGCGCGACACGCTGCTCCCGGGTGGGCCAGATCCACCCCCCCCGGCCACGGCGCAACGGCACTCACCAGCCCCTCGAAGTCCTTGGTGTCCCCGCCGGCGTAGCGGCCCGGGAAGGGCCTGAGCGCCGAGTCCCGCTTGTAGCTCTGCAGCGCGGCTGCGAAGAGGCTGCACCGCAGGTCGGCGGCCAGCGGGTCCCTCCCCGCAGCCTCCTTGAGGCTGGAGGCCGCCTCGCCGGGGCCGGGCGGTGGCATGCCCGGCCTGGGGCTGCCGAGCGGCGGCCGCTCCGCGGAAGGCGAGAGCTTCCCGCCCGGGCGGCCTCGCCCCTTCTTCCGCCGCCGGGGCCGCGGCCTGGCCTGGCCCGGCCCCGCCGCTCCGCTCCGCCCCGGCCGCCTCCGCCCGGCAGCTGCCGCAGCAACGGCCGCGGTTGTGCCCGTTGCTGGGGCGCGGGGAGGAGGGAGGCGTGGGGGGAATGGCTCCTTCCCTTCGGGCAGAGAGTGGGATGGGGGTACAAGGGGGAAATGGCACCTTCCCTTCGGGCAGAGACTGGATGGGGGTACAAGGGAGAAGTGGCACCTTCCCCTTGAGCAGCGACCTGGAGAGGGGTAGGTTATGTAGCTCTAATTTTAACAGACTTTGGTGATAGTAAGCCAAAGGAACGGAGGTGCCGTTACTCCTTAGCAGTTCTCTTCACCGCCGAAGCTTGTAGCCTCGAAGAATGAATCCAGGTTTGTTCAAGTCATCTCCTGCAGGCTGGCATTGCATAATTAAAGGAGGGTGATTTAACTTTATAATTAAAGCCCTGACCAGTCGTTCTGCCAAGTTGCATTCACTATGTCGTTGCCTGAGACTGGGGCTTAATATTCTCTGATGAAATACAGGCACAGTGTTAGTCCCCTGATGTATTAAAGATACATTAAAAGTCACTATTGGCAGGGTGGAGATCTCCTCACCCCAAACTCCTGACTGCAAGTTACTTTGACCCATTTTGGAAACAAATAACCACATTACTCATCTTCTCACATCTTCCTTGGTTCCTTCATCCAGGAGGGATATTGCACATACCCATGGAGTAACTGATACGGGCACACGCAGAGTATTGCTGGTGCTCAGAAGAATGTTAAGGTCACTTGTGGATACCTGTTACTGGGCTCTCATCCCACAACTGGTCTCCAGAGACTGCCAGAGCTGCAGTTTGCAGCGGATGAACGTTGTCTGTATTAAACACTGTTTTAAGGTACTGGCAAACTGGTACCAAAGCAAACAAAATGGGAACTTCGTTCCCAAGTGCAGAGTTCATGTTCGTACCCACTCGAGTGGCTTGGAAGTACAAAGAGGTTTCGTAGCTCTGGATAGATCCAGGTAGATCACAGATTGTGTGCAGTTGCATTAAACAGAGAATGATTTCACAGTGATGTAAGGAAATCAAATTGACTTGTAGGGTTTATTTACCTGCTTTTTACTGTTTTATCAAAAAAATAAAATAAGCTGCACGAACAAGCAGGATACGAAGTCATCTGTTCTTGGACAGCACAAATGTGTGCTTAGGTCTGACATATTTAAGCAGACAGAATGATTTTGAAGGTGCATTTGGTGTAGGTTACCCCGTTTACTAGATAACTATATACACATTCTTATCTTTAAAACATTGTCCTGACTGAGGTTTGTGCTCTTTTCCCTCTTGACATGCTGGTAGTGGGTTATTATTGTGCAGGTTTTGGATGAAAACTTGAAATCTGGATTTTGCCTGCTTAACTTCTTACACCAGCAGAGGTTTGTCTGAGGGTCACAACCCGCACATTTCCAATTCCCTGCTGTATTTCATGCTGTTGGCTTTCTTAGAGCAGGTAGCAGCCGTGCTGTGCTTGGCCCAGAGGGTCTTCCCTCACACCAGCAGCAGGGATGGGTGGCTTTAAGAAGAGGTCTGGCGCCACACAAACCTCCTTCTCAGGAGTCATGGAAATTACCCAGACTTGAAATGCAGCTGGAGATTCCTTTCCATTTTTCTATATCCTTGAGAGGATGTATTTTACTTTATCTGATGTGGTGCCTTATTCTGCTGTAAATATCTGCTATCTCTGACAGGCTGTTAGCAACATCATTCAGTGATTCAGCTCGGGACATGTTTATTATCTTGCATTATATTAAATTGTTCTGTGCGATGCCTTTGAAAATCAGCTGTCTGCTGTCTAATTGGCTGATTTCACTCACTGATAAATCATTAGATGTAATAATTTTTGGCGCCTGTTGAAGAACAGTATTACAAAATGGTAGAGATGTCTCTTTCAATGTGTTCGGGTGGAATTTTATGCTCGTGAATCGGTCAGTCCCAGGCTCACCGTGCCACCGCTCTTGTGTTACCCTAAGAGTGTCTCAAGTGAAGGCCTTTTGTGGACTTGTTCTGGTGCAAAGAAATTACCCTAAAATAGATCTAAAATATCGCTGGCATCATAATAGTTAACGGAGCTTCTGAGAGCATTGATCCGAAGCAGATGGCTACCGTTGGGATTTCAAATGGATGGCGCTTCCATTACGGCAAGCTCAGCCGAGTTTGGCGATGACAGATATCGATGAGATAACAAGTTTGCTGTATCGATGCTGTCCGGTCAAACCCATCTAACGCTGGATTAAAACCCTGGTTTACAAAGCGGCCCCTAAGCTGGAGATGAAGTGCTGAAAGCTTCTGGTACCAGTTTTAAGGGAGGTGCACCTTTGTGTGCTGGTGATGCTGAACATCAACCTGCTGTAGACTCGGGTCTGCAAAACAGTCACAGAACCACAGAATCCCAGAATGACAGGGGTTGGAAAGGACCCTCTGGACATCATCTGGTTCTACTCCCCTGCTCCAGCAGGGTCACCCAGAGCAGGGGGCCCAGGATCACATTGTCCAGGTGGGTTTGGAATCTCTCCAGAGGAGGAGATTCCAACATGTGAGGATAGGCCAGGGTAAGGTCATCATTCATCTGGAGGGGAAGCCCAGCTTCCCCCTGGTGTCAGCCATGGCAGATAAGGTCTTCCAGCCTGTGCCTCGTGAAAGCCACAAACCCAGATGATCTTATCGCATCCCTCTCCTGACAGCTCTGTGTCAGCAAGGCTTTGGCGGCAGAAGAAACCCACACCAGCTGCTGGTTTAGCTTGTGCGTTGGTGCTTTTTGATTAAGTGCTGCGAGTGCCGTGGGCTGGAGGCTGCGATTCAAAAGCATCTTTCCAGTTCTCTGACAAACAACCCGCCGAGCAGCCTTTGAACACCGTGATGTGCACCCCAGTGTCCCGGACCGACTGCACCCCACACCTCTGAGGCAGCTTGTGCACTTTCCCACCCCTGCGTGGAGTGCTCCTATCCTCTGATACCTCCAGGCAGGCAGGACTGGCTGGGGACTCTTACAAGGAGCTCTTTTGTGCTTTTTGAGAAGTGCCCTTCAAATAATTTCCCTTTTCTGATTTTATTTTTCCTGGGTAGCAAAGCCATCCTCGGTGGTTTGCTGCGAGGCAGCGCAAAGATGGTTTTGTCAGAGGTTCTGACAGGGTCATTGCTGGTGGAGGGGTTTGAATAACGACGCTGTACGGCTTCGGGTGAAATTGAAGATCTGATTATTTAACGTAGACCGCAATAAAAATAGTTTCTGGTGTTGGCGGATGCATTTCAGCAGGGAAATGTGGCTTAAATGTCTTCATTTAATTCCAGTGTATTTAAAATTGATCTCATGGACCGGAAAAGAGATTTTTTTCCCCCCTTAACTAGGGCCTGTGAAGGAAATTAATACAGGGAAGGGAAAATAGAAATACAATACTGCACTCAGTGAAACAAATGCTTATGACCGAGGGGTTCGTTACTTGCTAGCACCACTGGCAACGCCAGCTGTGGAAGGTATGTTTTATTATAGAATTAACCTTGACCCAGGGTTCAAAGAGAAAGGTTAGTTTGAAATAAATCAGTAGGATGGTCAGGTCACTTCAAAGAGTCTAAAGCTGAGCTGGAAGATTACACGCTGTTTATGTGTATCCAGTTGGAATGGAACATATGGTAAAGATAATAGAAGTAAACTATTTATCTCTTCCCCTGCTCGCCCCTTTAGGATTTAACGCCTTTTTGTCCTTTGCCTGTATCTGCTGCAGGGGATGGTTTTGTCCTGAGATATTTATTGAGAACAGAAATGTGGATGAAGTGACTTTCTGAAGTCAGCTGGGTGAAATAGTCTCGCCTTTAACATTTTTCCAATAGCTCAGAGAAAAGCAAGAGCTGTTTTGGAAACAGTTGTATGAATATGATGAATTGTATTTCTCTGCTACTTGTCTCAGTGACTTCACGTAAGAAAATCAAAACAAAATGAGTTCAGCTCTGAATTATTGTGGTTCCAATCAAAAAGCAGCTCCACATTTAACTGTTACATGTGGGTTACGTGGATTTAAGAGCTTCCCAAACACTCGATAATTCATACAACATCCCTGAAGAACGGGACAATTATCCCAGTTAGCTCAGGCAGTCAGAAACGAGGTTGGTTTAACGATTGGCTCAAAGCTACTCATCATCTGGAGCAAAATGCAGATCAGTCCTCCAGCCTACAGTGGATTTTTTGTGGAGTGCCAGAATCCCCCCTTGAATTTCCTGAGCACCGCTCTGCTTATCCACGAGACAGACCTTTATCTTTTGGCCCATGTTCCTTTATGGTCTTGCTCTTTGTGCAATGTCAGGACAGGCGAGGTGGTGTCTCCTGCAGGCATTGGAGTCTGTGTTCAGCTTTGTGTAGGTCTTACATAAGGGAAATGAAGTTTTCACTCTTCCACACAGGCCAGGGGGTACAAAGGGCTGTCAGGTAATTCCTCCTAGATGGCAATTTTCCAGGGGTTTCTCATGACTCACATCTATGATCAGGCAGCGAGAGAAGCTATTTTCAGTTATTTAGGAGAAATTCAGCAACCACTCCACTAAAGCGTGTATAGTTTTGACTAAAAGCCATGTGTGAAGAGGGCTGGGCTTACAGTGTATCGAAAGGCAAGGAGATGCAGTCATGGGCTGGCATTTGCTGTGAGCTTCTCTGCTGTGAGGGTGTCAGAGCCTGGCCCAGGCTGCCCAGAGAGGCTGTGGAGTCTCCTTCTCTGGAGAGATTCCCAACCTGCCTGGACACTGTGATCCTGGTGACCCTGCTGGATGGAGCAGGGGGTGGCATCAGATGATCTCCAGAGGGCCCTTCCAACCCCACCATGCCAGGATTCTATGGCTCTGTCTCGGGCTCAGAGGTTCTCCCTGCTTGTACTGCTGTAGCCTGTGCTGTGTGAGGCAGACACTGGGGTTTTTCAGCACCTATGGGGAGGTGGTGGGAGGAGCTGGGCTGGTGGCATTGCTGGGAAGCAGAGGCGATCTCCTGCTGAAATAAAAACCAGACATGGTCACTCTGCAATAGCTTTGCTCCACAGATTGTTTTTCCCTAATGCACTACACACGGTGTGCAGATAGTAGCATGGTTTAAGATTTACGATTGCCTGATTTTTCCCATTAATAGAGAAGGATGATAATTATCCATTTAAAAGCAATTGCTGAATGATAGGAAGGACTATGGTTGTTAAAAGTAAACATAAAAGCAAGCCGGATCTATCTTAGGGTGCTGAGCTGTTGATAGACTTGCTCCTTACAGCAGTCTTTGATCTGCCACACTAGAAAATAAACTCAGTGGGAGACTGGATATGGGATATGGAGCAGTTCACCTCCAGGTCACCGGCTCCAGTCCAAGCCGGGTCAGGAGCAAGCCCCCAGGTCAGCTTTGGCAGGAGCTGGGGACGGTAACACCACTGCTGTCTGTGCTGCACCTGTGTGCTGAGCACAGGGAGGAGGACACTGAGGGGCTGGAGCATGGCCAGAGAAGGGCAACAGAGCTGGGGAAGGGTCTGAAACACAAGGGGGGTGAGGAATGGCTGAGGGACCTGGGCTGGAGGAAGACCTGCTGGGAGACTGTACACCTCAAAAATGGGGTTTTGAGCCCAGAAGAGCAGTCTGGACTGCCCTCATTTGGAGCTGAAGGTCTTGGGGCAGGCACTGGTGGGTGGTGTGACCTTTTGCTGGCCAGTCAGCACAGGGAGCACCATCTGCTGGAGCTCTCATCCTATTTTATACGTGTTTCAATACATTTTGGATGGAGCTCTGAGCACCCTGCTCTAGTTGCAGATGTCCCTGCTCACTGCAGGGGTATTGGAGTGGATGAGCTTTGAAGGTCCCTTCCAACCCAAACCATCGGATGATTCCATGACTGTTCTTTGCATCAAATGGGCTGTGTAGCTCTGCTGCAACTTCAGCACTGCGTGTAGGGAGCTGCCTGAGCAATCCAGCTTCTCCTGAGTTCCAGAGCACCCAGCCTGAGACCCAGAGAGGCCTGTCCACACCCTCACTCTGGCCTTAAACTTCTGCAATTCTTGATTCCATGGCATTGGAGAGGATAAAGCAGCACTTAAAGGCCAGATTTGCATGGAGAGGTCATCTGAGCATCCCATTTGCTGTGTTGCTCTTTTTTTTCCTTTGCACCGAGGATGCCTCTTCAGAGTGAAAACAGCAAAAGGAGGGTGTGCTGTGCCTGGTTTAGCTCTCCTCAGACCAGGGAGGGGATCATGTCCTGTGCTGGTTTCCATTTGCCGGCTGATGGCAGCAGTGCATCTGCACAGGGGGACCGAGCTGGGCCGGGCAGGCAACTCTGCCTGCTCTCCTGTCTCTTCCCTGTGCTGCTTATTACCCCAAATATTGCAACTTAGGGTTATGCTGCAGCTTCCTGCTGCCCAGTTGTGAACCAGCCATTGCCTCTGATTAAACAAGTCATATGCAGGAGAGTTCTCGGAGAGCGGTGTGGAAATCATCTGCTTCCCAGGGGGAAAAAAACTGCAAGAAACTTTCCTTGTCTGTACACCCACCCGCCGGTTTGTCGCCTTCAAGCACAGCAGAACTGGTGACTCACCTCCCAGAATAAATGCCAGGCACTGAGTTGTTGTTCTTCTAAAGACAGGGCTGATACTTCCTTGGGAGCTGGGAGACAACGGGGCTATTCCCTCTCCCCGTTGTTATCCTGCTTTTCCCTGGGACGTGGCATTCCACCGAAGGGAGAAGAATCTTCCCCTTTTGCCTTCTTAAAGAGGACAATGTGCTATTGTTACACTGCTCCCCACCTCAGCCTCACACTGAAATATTTAAGCTCCCCCATGAATAATGCAGCTTCAGCCCCAAGCCTGTTTTGCACTTCACTATGCGGGCCCATAAAACAACAGGATTGCTCCCGGCGTACATTATGCCCTATAGGACATCTCCCACCGAGCAAAGCTTTGTCTTTGCTGCCACAAAGGCTGTTGGGATTTTTTTCCCCTGTCTGCAAGAGAGATAACGAGCACGAGAACTCTCACTTTCAAATATTAGTGGAAACGAGCGACCTGTGGGGTTTATTTTACCTGGTGCTAACCAGCCACGGTCTGCACCGCATCTCCCACTCGCAGCCGATCCTGTGGAGTTTCCTTTTTACCCAACTGCCATGCCCTATAGCAGGAGAGTCACGTGGCGCTTCATCTATAGGGAAAATACTCTGTCCGTGGCTGACAGGCAAAGCCCAAACCAGCCAGGTCTGTGCCTAAACAGCAGCAGCTGCATTTGTGTGATTTAAAGAAGGAAAAAACCGTGCTGGATGATTGTGTAGATTGAGTTTCTTCTCTGAGTAGTTTTGCTCTGGCATAATCAATGTCTGCAAGGGAGTATTAGCTCTGATTTACATCCAGCTGAGGTATTGTTGGGCACCGAGAGATAAACTGATACATAGGAGTCAGGATTGCTCCGTAACCCAAAATAGGAATTATTCCTGTCTCTTGGCTAGGAATTAGGTCCCTAAGGTGCAGCAATGAGCATGGGCAACGTGCTCCAACACCTCGAGGCTCGTACGTACCCCATCACATGGAGTTATCCCTTCCCACGTCCCTCTGAAGTTCCAGAGAGATTTTTGTAGCATTTTAACAACGCTGCTGTTCAGAGCAGGACTCCTTCGGTGTTGGGCTTAGTCACTCCCAGTCATGCTGTGAGAAGCTCTTCCTTCCTCAAAGGAAAATGAGTCGAGAGGGGAAAAAAGTGTGTGTGTGTGTGTCCTTCCCATGAAGATACCTTTACACTCACCCTAAATGACAAAGGTGAGGCTCTTGATGAATTTTGGATTAAAAAGGAGCAATATACCTCCCTGGACATCTGGTCTGCCATCAATAATGACATTAGGATCTGTCACATAGGAATTGCCATCTGTGATCTGGTCAGAGGCCTTTCAAAGGGAAGGAAACAGGAGGGTGGAGATCAAGGAATGTTTTTTTGCAGGGAATGGTGACTTGAAAACCGCGGAGGTCTACGTGCCTTTCCTTCTCTGCAAATCACGCCATTCCTTCGCCAGGTTGAGGACAAAGGTAGAAATCTTGGGTTTTGGAAAAACCTTGTGAAGCTTGTGCTGAAGAGAGGAGATGAAACAGGGAAAGATGGGATTGTCTGCAAGGGGGTTAAAAAAAAAGGGCCATAATACTGAGTGCAAGGTTTCATCCAGACCTCAACCCTCTCCCTGGAGGAAGATGAGGGTGATGCTCAGGGAAGGATAAAGCAGCAGAGAATCACGCAGGCTGTTCCTGGTGGGCTCTGCAGCCTCTGTTGTGCTCGAGACTTTCCAGGTTAGACGTGAGATGCTTGAGTTGAAGGGCACACACCAAACTCTGAGGTCTGGTGGAAACTACTGCAGCACAGAAGGGAAATGAGAAGTGCTGCCTGGACAGGGGGCATTGCCCTCTCCCAGACTGCTCATGTCAGGCAGGCACATCTCCAGAGCCTGCTGCTCATGATTCCCATCCAAAGGTTGCGGTAGTGACTCCCAGGACTGTCGGAAGGGAGGATGTAAAGAACAGTCAGAGACCTGAAATATCTAACAGGGTTTTTCCAGCTGCTTTCTTAACATTGTCTGGGTTGCACCACCTGCTAACCCACTCCCAAACCAGTGCTGGTTGAAATGATGGGCATCTCTGGAAACCCACCTACTGCCACAGGCAGTAACTCTAAAACCTCCAGGGACCCCACGATGCTATTTTCCCCACGTTTTGTTTTTCTCTTTATTAGCTAGGTATAAACTTTCCCCATAGAAACCCAAGATTAATCTGATCACCAGCCCATCAGCTATTTATTTAAAGAGGTAAGTCCTCATCTTGTATTTTGGCCATCAATCCCCATTAGTTTCCCTATATGGTTGATTGAATAGTCCATTGCCTGTACTAATAAGCACCCATTAGTTGTCCCACAGAGCTTTAGTTTTATTAGAAACAATTCATGTCAGTCTAGGCCAGATGAAATGCTTTTAGCTGGATTGTTTTGATTGCATTACTTGGAAGGTGGCATCTGAGCTCCTGGAAGGTTAGAGAGATGCAGCAGCCGACCGAGCCGCTTTTGCGCATACGCAACGCGGAAGAAATGCAGATGATCCCAGTGTGAGCAAGGCGAGGATTTGCTGCAAGGGCACCCAGGGTGTGTTGAAATCTGCAGAAATAGCTCTTTGCTTTGCCCTGTTTGGGTCAGTCTGGAAGAAATCTCCAAGGGTTTGAAGCAAACATTCCCATCATCTCCTCTCTGGCTTTGGGCTTTCGAAAGCTGGTGGATGTCAGAATTTGCCATTGGTGGTGTTCTTCCATTTTCATTCCTCACAAATCCAGAAGCTCCCATTTTGACAGCATTTTGGACTGCAGCAAGCTGTTTACAAGCAATTTGACTTGCCACTCTGGAAAAAAAAAACAACAACCCACAAGTGTGGAAGGCAGGAATTGCTGCAAATCACTATTCAGCTGCTCTTCATCACGCCAGCTCTGGCTTCCATCTACCCGACAGCCCTGCTAAAAGGATAATAATGCTTTAAAAATTAGAGTCAGCCAAACAACTACTTCATAAATTCATGGCCTTGCCCTGATCCTTTCCAGAAGTTTTTCTTTCAGACTGAGTCCATGTCAGACCTTGGATTCCTTCCCCTTGGAAATGCTCCTGCTTTTCTGCTTTCTGAGCGCTCGCTGGGTCACCCAGCTATGCAAAGGGGGTTACCAATTATCTGTCATTAGCTCAACATAAACAAGCCTCGTTTCGGGATAATCTTGTGATCTCTCCTTCAGAGAACACAGGATAATCTCTCCCTGATATTGTCTCATTGTGGGATTTTGTCCTTGATAGATAAACCAGTCCCGAAATCCTATTAAGAGCTATTCTGCCTTCCCTGAAAAGAGACAAACTCGCAGATGAAACGAACTCCTGGCAAACTCAGAAGAGACCCTTAGCTTTGTCTACCTGATGGGAAACAGCTCTGCCCTGCAGCCCCTATTTCCATCTGTACCACTTCTGAAAGCAATTGAAGATCTAACGCAGCCCCGGCTTTTATATGGGACTGATGGTCTTTGTCAGCTCATCAAATCCACCTCGAGCTACCAGCAGCCAACCATGGCAAATAGAACAGGGGCTTGCTTGAGATGTGGTGGGAAGGCAGCACTTGGTGGAAAGGCTGGTTGAGTGGGTGATAGAGCATCTTTTCAATCAGTTAGATCCTATCAAGGGGTGAATTGCCTCCTTGGGTTTTCCAGATACCCCAAAGGTGTGGAGGGCTAGAGGAGCTGGGCAGGAGATCTCCCACAATTGCCAATGAGGTTCAGCTTTGGTGTTCTCCTTCATAATTTGGGGATTCTCATCAGGATGAGTACCTGGCTGTCAGCTTCCAGTATTGTTAGCTTGGTCTCCTAGAGTATGTGTCCTTCCCCCAAAATAACCCTGACCTCAGTGTCTGACTTTATCTGTGTGAAGAGAGGGACAGGGCTCTCTAAAGCTTTCATGTTTCATAAAATAGAGATTTCCATCCTTGGAGATGTGTAAATAAAATTAGTAGTAAACATCCCCACTCAGACAAAAAACACCTTTGTCTTTAAAGATACTCAGGTCTTCCTATGCCTGGGATTAAAGAGGAGCCTTGCAGAGAGGAAGCTGGATAATACTGGTGGAGATCAGGCTCCAGAGATGCAGAAAAGGTTCTTGGGATCCACATTTCCTTGCAGTGCAGTTTTGTACACTGCTGAAGTCAGGAGTTTATTATTAACAGCAATATTTTACATCACTGCAGCTCCTCAGACATGAAAGCCTTGGAGCCCTTTGCATGGTGGCCACGTGAGTTTTAGCCCAGTGGTTTGTTCTTTAATTGTGGGGGGGCTTGTTTTAACATTTTTGCACCTCTTCTTAGCAGCACAACAAATAAGCAGAGAATTAGAGTACCAAATCTGAAAATGGCAATGCACTGGCTGGTTTCCCATAGCAGGTTCACTCCCCTTGGTCAACGCGTAGATTTTTAAGATACAAAGAAAAGGGGCCTCTCAGACACCGCTGCAATAAATATGAACTCTACCTTTTTTAGCAAACCCTAAAAAAAGTAAGGTCTTTATGTCGTTAAGGAGGTTAGGACAATAAAACAACCAACTCCATCAGTCATGAGGGGAGTTTGAAACTGTTTTTTAAAAGGAAAGAAGATTTGATAAGAAAATATCGAGTGAGGTATAAAACTGAGGTTTCTTGTTTTAGAAATCTGACAACTCTAGCAAAATCAAATTGCTTCTCGGGGGATGCTGACAGGAAAAGAAAGCCTATCCAAGCCTGAGATTCACAAAAAAAGGAGAGAAAGTAGTTGATGTCTTAGATTTTTGTTTCTTTTATTTACTCAGAGCTGTTCAGGCATGAAGGTCTCCAGTCCCTGCTGTGCATCTCTAGGATTTGTTGTGCACAGGCATCAGTGTCTCCTTGTAGTTGTTGTTTTCATGCCTGAAAATAGGGATGGTGATTTAAATCTTGGGTCCTTTTCCTTCTTAGCATTTTGCTTTTGGCCTCCTTGAGGCATTGGGAGACAGGGAGGTGCTTCCCCCATGAGTTGGGAAGTGAATCTCCTGCTCTCTGGGATGTACATGAAGGGATCTTCAAGCTCCTCCAGTATTTAACCCTGCAGGTTAGTTCTGATGGATCTGCAGCAAAGTCTGGGTCTGGCACATCTGCCACAAGCAGAGGCACGAGCAGCTGGGAGAAGGATCTTTCTTCCTTGCTACAGAAACTGTGGGGTCTGTGACATGTCTCCTAAGCAGTGTCCTCT
This sequence comes from Chloroceryle amazona, assembly GCA_027560015.1. Classification (NCBI taxonomy): domain Eukaryota; kingdom Metazoa; phylum Chordata; class Aves; order Coraciiformes; family Cerylidae; genus Chloroceryle; species Chloroceryle amazona. The sequence goes on along the minus strand of JANHFX010018974.1, from coordinate 24,455 downwards.
CCTGAGGATTGGCAAGCACACATCTGATCTTCAAAAATAAATCCATCACAGGGGCAGGGAGAGGATGAAGCTGCTGCAGATCTAAAGGTCAAATTATAAAGGCCATGTTAAAATATGCTCATAGGAAATGACAGCTTATAAGTACTCTGTTATCTAATTACTTCTGTCAGGCAGATAAGTCTGGACAGCAATTATTTTTAACCTAAATCACAGAGGCAGCTACTGTAGGAGCTTCCCTGTTGCTCAACATTTCTTTTTGTTACCAGTTTTGTAGCAAAAAGTGGAGCTTGACAGGATAAACAGCTGTCCTAAAGGGCTGCTTTTCACTTTCTCTGGAGTCCAAAGGTGGGGATGCTGCTTTAGTTTGGTTTATATTTGATTTGGAGAGGCTGAGAGTTGGTCCTTACCCCGCCATGGACTCTTTATGTGACCTTAGGCTGGGCATGGGGGTGAGCAGGGGGCTGCACCTGAGAGAGGAGCCACAGAGGAACACGTGGGGCTGACAGTCGACATGAACACACAGGAGTGGAGGTCACAGTCTCTGGCTCAGGCTCTAACTGCACCCAAAGCAATGCTGCGAGATGACCCCAAGTCCAGAACAAGAGAGTGGGATGGGAAACCACATTGCCCTTTTTCCGCTGGGTGTCACAGCCCTTTGCTCCAGTCTGGCACACAAAATGCAATCCTCTTGGTCCAGCCTCAGCTTCCAGCTTCTAAACTCTTTCCTTATGTTGCTGGAGAATCTTTCTAGTCAAAAATATCCCTGTGCTTTATGGAGAGATCTTGGGACCATGTATCATCTTACACAGCGCTTCAGTCTTGGCTCTTTGACCTGTGCCCTGGGGGAGCTGCCCTCTTTCTCTCAAGGTCCTTTGAATATCAGCAGAGACGTTCATCATCCCGGGGCCTCGAGGAAGGTATTGATCACGTATGATGAATCGGCGCATGTGTCATGCAGGAGGAATGATTAGTTAATGGATGAAAGATGCAAGAGCTGCTGCTTTCATCATGGGATGCTGTGTGTTCCTCCTCCCTGATGCAAGGCTCTTCCTGCCCCTGTGGGAGATGCAAGGGAGAGCGAGAGATGGGCTGTGGGATGGGAGACAGGGGGTCTTGACAGCACCTTCTCCTGGGGACGCAGTCTTGGGTCCTCCTGGGTGGCATGACCAGAGGTGGCAGTTGGATTTTGGGGAGAGGGAAGGTTAAATGAGATGCCACTTTGGTTTGTGGTAGTGAAACCAAGAGGACCTGGTGCAGCAGATGACACAGAAGGACCTCTTGATGAAATAAAATCTTCCTCCAGTTTTCCACCAGTGCCCTGAAACTCAGATGGCCATCTCATCTGCAACACAGCCCCTGCAGCTCTAGCTAAACCAGGGCAATGAACATCACTCCAGCAGTGCCCTTCCAAGCCAGACTGATAATGGGATGTTTATTCTGCACACAGCACTGGTGTCATAGTACCAACCTGAAACTGGTAACAAGTGGCTTTGGCAAAGAGCTGTGGGTTTAAATTGAATTTTTCCTCTCTCTCCCACTCTCCAAAGATCTTTCACTTTAAAGAAGCATATTTCTTTTCACCTCCAAGGTTAAAATCTTACCTTCTTTCAGCTTTCCAACTTGGCCTAACTGATGCATCCCTGAGCAGCAGGTTTGCAGCAACACTCCAGCCACATGTCACAGAGAGCTGCCACATTATATGGTCCATAGGGACCACAAGGGACACGGGTGGGTGCTTGAAGCATCAATGATAGAAAATGTCCATAGGTGGAAGACCTTTGGAGACAAAGTGAGGAAGGAGGAGATGCCACATTCCTCTCAGTCAGACTGCTCTCCCAGCCTTCAGGAATCCTTGCAAATAGTGATTTGTGAAACAGTTTTAAACCAGCACAGTGTCACACGTCCCTGCTGCAGCTCTTCTGTGTGAGGGATTATTCCAAAGGGCTGTTTCTGAGGGATTTTTTTCACCCTCGATTTTTTTCCCCTATCTGAATATTTTGGAAGGAAAGCACATTATTGGAAATGTGATTAAGTAATTGGGAAGAGGATTATGGTGTTCTGGAATAACAGCCTCTTATTCCAGAATGAGATCAGTCACACAGGGAGTTAATCGGAAACAGCTATTTTGGAAACAGCTCTGGGAAACCTCCACCACTATAATGGAGCAGTGTCCATCCCACCAGCTGCTCTCCACTGGTGCCTGCTTCCACCCATGAGGTGTAAGGCCAGTTGGTGCATTATTGTTCAATAATGTAGAGTTGTATTTGAATAAATTCTGGGCTTGACTCTGGCCTTTCTGTAGTAGTGAAGATAGAATCATAGAATGGTTGGGGTTGGAAGGCATCTCTGGAGACCATCGAGTCCAACCCCCCTGCCAGAGCAGGGCCACCCAGGGCAGGCCACACAGGAACAGATCCAGGTGGGGCTGGAAAGTCTCCAGAGCAGGAGACTCCACAGCCTCTC
>JANHFX010018973.1:0-61978 GCA_027560015.1 Chloroceryle amazona | reverse complement strand
CCCCTCTGCTGGGAGCCAGGCTGGGAGAGCTGGGGGGGTTCAGCCTGCAGAGGAGAAGGCTCTGGGGAGACCTTCTGGGGCCTTTCAAGACTTCAAGAGGCCTGGCAGAAAGATGGGGACAGACAGGTGCTGTTACCCTGGCCCAGGTTGCACAGATAAGTGGTTGATGTCCCATCCCCGGCAACATTCTGGGTGAAGTTGGCCAGGGCTCTGAGCACCCTGCTCTAGTTGCAGATGTCCCTGCTCAGTGCAGGGGGGTTGGATGAGATGATCTTTAAAAAGTCCCTTCCTACCCAAACCATTCTATGATTCCTCTCCTTGATTGATGGTTGATGCATGAAGAACTTTCACCCCATAGAGCCAAGCACCAGCATACCCTTTTCCAGTGTCCCCAGACAGTGTTGGCCGGGTTCTACCTGGAAATCCCTGAGATGTGTTTGCTGTTAGAACATCTGAGCAAGCAACCACCATCTGGTTTTATATTAATGCAATAGCTAATAAAGTGGGTGACGAGACTGTTGGTTCTTCAGGGCAGGGTCATGTTTCTGGATGCATTTTAAGGCTCTGTTTTTAGTTACAATGTTCTATAAAGGATCTGCTGCGATAAGGGACTGTGTTTTTGAGACTAGCTGAAGGTGACAAAGCATTTCCTCATAACAGCATTAGGCACTCCCTGCCATCATTTGCCTGCTCTGCTGGATTTATGTTTGGCCCCATCTCTGAGGTGAATGCTCAGGGTACAGCCCTGTGGTTATTTCTGAGTCTGCAAGTGGGAAATGAGTGGGAAACGGGATCCCCTGCAGGGAAAGGGGGTGCAAAGCCAGCCCTTGACCAGGCTGCTGCACTCTGTATCTCCCTCCCAGCAGAGCAGCTCCACTCCTCTGCCACAAAGGCTGGGACAGCAGATGCCAAGAAAACTCCTGAAGTATTATAGGTTTTGTTAAATATTGACAGCCAGTTTACAATGGATGGGTGGATGGAGGAGAGATGAGGATGACATGTAGACTATTGTACTGAGTAGGTAGAAGGGGACAAGCAGCGTGTGGGTACAGTGGTCAGGAATAATATCTCTCAAATGAGTGGCCCAGTGTTTAGAAAGCAGGTTTTCCTGGAGGCAGCTGAATATGGGCTCAGGCAAACTGCAGCGGTGTGCAGTGAATTCAGAACTGCAGTGAATTCAGAACTGCAGTGAAGTCAGAACTGCAGTGAACAGCTTTGGTCATTCTGGGAATAACCCTGGGCACAGCCTGGAACCTGCAGCATTGGTCTGAGACCATTTTGCACACGGGCTAGGAAAGCTAACAGTCAGTCAAAACAGGGGTCTTACATGACTGAGATGCAAATGGAAAAGTAGTTGCTCTCTGTCAGTCTGGAAGATATTTTTACCCTTTGCAGTTCCTCGCTTGAGGGCAGGTGTGGTAGGCACCTCTACTACGATGTTAGTGATGGGCAGACAGAAGAGAAATAGCAGCCTGATGCAGCTCACTTGGGAATACAGTGGAGTTAATACATGTGCTAAGCTGCTATATTTAGGGATCTGGCTTATCTGCATGTACTGGTACTGGTGTGACCACAGGGGGGGTGAGCAAAGCTCCTGTACAAGGCTTGACTCCTGATCATTTTTAGCCCTACACGGCCTTACAGAGGATGCCACAAGTCTTGTCATGCACTCAATATTCCTGGGGACCAGTCTGAACCCAGGCTTTAAGAACACTAGATATTTTTACATGTGGATGCCAAGCATGTAAAGGTGTTTTTTTGGAGTCTGAGGGCTGGTTAATCTTCTCCTGTAGATACAAACAGTGCTATCACCAGCTGCCAGTTACACGAATGACTTCTGCAAAAAGCACCATGGGCCTTGTTTGCTTTCCTTGGCTCTCATTCAGAGATGATTGAAAGATGATGGAGAAGCTTGAACCACAGCCCACTGAAGAAGAGGTTGTGTTGGAGAAGGTATTCCTTTACTTACCAGTAAGTAAAGGGGCCTCTTTTCTCTCCACATACCCTGTGCTGTCTGCTTGAGAGAAAAGCTTTCCAGATCTTCCTGTGCTGTAAGATGGACCCCTCACCCCTGCAGTTTGATGGAGCACTCCTGCATACTTCAAAAATACTGTGGACTGTTACCTGACAATGACACCTATGGATTCAAATCTGCCCAAACACAAGGGGTGGCTTCGTTGTACCCATCTTGGAGATATCTGGAGAGTAGTTGCCTGTGTTTGAATAGATATCTCACACCCTGGGAGCAGGCTGAGGTTCAGCTAACACTAAGGGGTCTGTAACAGTCATGAAGATGGCATATGGTGAGTAAACCTTATGTCTGAGTTCCATTGTAAGGCAGCATCCTCACCCTACTTCCTACCTGTGCTTGATGCCACTCAGACGCAGACATCAAAGCCCATGAGGTGCAGAGCCTCGTTTCACAGGGAACTTGAATTGCCTTCCTAGGTGGAAACAAGAAGCTGGGTCTAAGCCTATTTGTTTGTGTTCTGGTTTTGGCTGGGATAGACCTAATTTCAGGTTCAAATCACAACACACAGGAATAGTAATTGTAATGGCAGGTCCACCAGCAGCAAGAGTGGCACCTGAGCTCCTAGAAATAACCAGTGTAAAGTGCCACACATTTCTGGGAAGCCATGTGAAGCCAGGATCTGTTGAGCCATCGTTGTTTCCTTTTTTTTTTTTTTTTAAGTAGTGAGATTGTGAGAAAGAAAACTAAAATTTTCACAACAAAAAGCATATTCCCCCTTTCCCCCAAATGTTGATTTGGTTTTGCTTTCTTTTCTGATATATTTTGTCTTGGCTCTTCCTTCTAGACAAATCCTGCCAAGCTAACAGAGAGTGAGTGTTCCAGGAATGCTTCACCACAGAGAATTTCACTTATCTAAAGGTTTGCACTCAACCACTGTTCAGATTTAATTGACAATTGCAGATCTCAGTTTGCTCAGAGCTCCGATGAATCTGGGTGTGGACTGCAGAGCCCCACAGCACCAGTTATCCTGATTGAATGGTGGGACAGTGACTGGGATGCTCCTGAAAATCTGACAGCTCACTGCAGTGGCTTATTTGACCTCACACTGATGAGTGCCAGTCTGCTCTCTGAGCATCCTTTCCTCTCCACACAGCCCAGCCCATGGCTTGTGATGAAGCAGAAACTGTGTTGAAAAAAAAAAATCCTGATTTAAGAATTGCTAGTGATGGAGAATCCAGAAATCCTTATGCAAGCCACACTGATGAGCAGTTTCCCTCCTGGTGGTCAGTCCATCCCTTCTTGCTTTTACTCCACCTTCACTGACTATTGAAAGCATCTGGTACTTCTACTGTAGATCATCAAAAAAATCCCATCTCTTGGGGGCTTTTCACAAAGAGCCTCCTGTCTATTTAACCACCGTGTTGGAGGATCTTCTCTGAGCCCTTTGCTGGGATGCTCTCAGTCTCCTTGAACCACCATCAGCAGAAACTAAGTAGCAGTCACAAATGCAGGCTTGTAGTGACCTCTTTGCCTCTGCTCCATACTCCTGCACTGAGATGCTTCCTGAATATAACAGGGTAGCCCTGTAACACAGCATTGCTGTTGCAATATGGCATAAGCTTTTTACTGGGTCTGCAGAACCTCGGGGCAGTTGGGATTTCTCCACCTGAACTATTCCTGACCCTTTTGGACCTTTATTTCACCAGATTTTGCTGTGACATCAGTTTAGCTAATTGACTGGGTGTCTATGGCTACTGCTTTATATTCTTGTTGCCTTTGTGTGCTGAAATCAGAGGGTTTTTATAGATGGCATTAACAAGTGCTTTTTCTAGGCATAACAAGATGTTTGTGGCTCTCAGACAATGAGTTAAAGTAGAGAAATAAAAGCCAGCAGAGGACCTGAGAAGTGAGGGCAAAGGATGCAGCATGGAGGTGGGGTGATAAGGCATGGCATGATAAGAGATGGGCACAGGAGGCTCCAAAGCTACTAGCAACTCACTAAAAGTCAGTTAAAAAAATGCAGAGCTGAAGTTGGAGACAACGGATTTTAAGGATAAGAGAGCAAGGAGGTAGCATCTAATGCAAAGGATATCCTATACATTGACTTTGTGTGTAAACAAACGTTACATGTCAGCTCAGCAAATGCTAGCTTTCAGCATGTCACTGAACAGACAAAAATGTCCATCGGGGAGAGAAAAAGAAGAAAGCAGCAACATGAACATCAAATTCCTCCCAAAAGAGGACTCTGAAGGCTGAAGACTACGGTGTTGTCCTCTGCAGCCTACTCACTTCAAGACCCAGAAGAGGAATGGAAGGAGGTGCATGACTCCAAGAGAAAGGACAGAAACTAAGAAATGTGTGCATTGACAAGGCAGGTTTAGGTTGGACATCAGGAAAAACCTCTATACCAAAAGGGTTATCAAAGACTGGACAGGCTGCCCAGGGCAGTGGTTGAGTCACCATCCCTGGATGTATTTAAAAGCCATCTAGATCTGGTGCTGAAGGATATGGTGTAGTACTGGCCCTGGTAGAGTTAGATAATGGTTGGACTTGATGATCTTAAAGGTCTTTCCAACCATAGCAATTCTGTGATTCTGTTGCAGTTTTGATTCTGTTATTAATACCAGAGTGACCTTTTCTGTAGTGAGCTCTAACTACATTATAATACTGCCTGCAACAGTTAGATCTAGACTAATGATGATTCTTTGGTTCACAGAGCTTGGAAAAGATGCTCCTCCATATGGACATCAGAGAAGCCTTGTTGCCACTATAGAAGGAAAGGAGGAAGCTGGTGAATGCACGACCACCTTCACTCAGAGAGCTCTGGAAGTGTTGGCCCCACTCCCATCGCTGTTGAGCAGTTCATCTGTCCTTTGTTCAGACCTAGGAATGCAAAAGCACAGAGCTGTTGAGGCTCATTGCATGGAACTGGTCTGGAGCATGCCTGAAGGACTTGACATCTGCTTACACCAGCTTAGAAAGCACTGGTGGTGGTTCGCTCTCCCTTTTTCCTCCATCAAATGGGAAATTCAGTCCAGTGCTAAACATGAGTGTCACAGAACAAATGTCCCGTGTTTGCGCAGTGCTGATGATATGAATTATGATAGGAATGTTAAAATAGCCTGGGCCAAGTCTTTGCCTAGAGGCCAAGTGGGGCAAAGCAACCCTGATACCAGTTTGTGTCAGTTTGGAAGAGCTTCTTAAACACTAATGAAAATACTGCTGCATGTTTAGTGCAGAGATTTCTTTCTTAAAGAGTCACTTGAGGTCTGACAAAGCCTTTGTAAAAGTGGTTTCTGGCTTTTGCCAGGTTGCAAAGCTGTCTGGAAGGGTTTGAAAATTAAGCTTTCAACCAAAGAAAGCTGAAGCAGAGAGAACCAGGGAAGGAGGTGGTGGGGGAAACATGATTATTTGCCCTATTTCTAGATCAGCGCTGCCAAATTCCTAGGGTGTTATGTAATTAACGTGCTATCCGAGTGCTCTAATCATGACAGCACGTGCTTTCTTGCCATACCTCAGGCAATATCACAAGTTTTTATTCATTTGTAACATAGTTAAAATCTGTAACTTCACAACTTTTGTTGAGAAAGGGGCGAGGGAAAGGGAGAGAGGGGGAGAAAGTTTGGTATTTTGGTTTTTTTACCCAGCTCATTTCTAAGTGAGCTTTCTGCCTCTCCAGCTCCCTTCTGACTTTCTGCCTGGTTGCAGCACAGGTGCTCTGTGGCTTTGCTGCTGGCTAAACCTGTGGTTTGTGGTGTGCCAGTGTTCCGTAGGATGCATGTTTTGGGGGCTTTTTTTGGACACGAAAAGTGTTCCTGAGATACCATCCCTGCCTCAAGATCTTGCAGATAATTGTACAGATAGTACAGTTTATTGAGTCATCTGCACAGAAAAATAGATATGCAAACAATTTCCTTTCAGCCCTTCCCATTTTTCCTGGTAACATCAGGTCCCCGATGCAGAGAGGTTCCCTTATGACAATTACTCGGAATAATAGAGATAAACATCATCAAGGAATATGAAGCAACCCAACCAGATTTCTCTGCATTCAAATCTCAGGACCTTGCACTGCAGATTTTGAAATCCTCTTTTTCAAGGTTACTTTCACACTGTTTAATTAAGTCTTTATCTTGTAAACTAATAAGGCTTCAGGCCTTAATCCAGTGAGATTATATTGGAGGGGTGTGGGAATATCTTCAGCATTTTAGTACCCCAGGGACAGAACATCCAGGGCCAAACTCAGAGATATAATGAAGGGATTAAAACTGAACCATAGTGCAGAGCAGACCAGATCCGCTTGCCTGGTCCTCCACATCCCAGCTGGACTCCAGCGCTGGTCCCCAGGCTGGCTCTGCTCCGATGCACTCCTGGAGGAGCGAGCGCAGTCCCCATGTCACACGTTGGAGGACAACTAAAGTCAGACCTGCAATGCCCTTTCTCAATGTTTTCCCCAAGCCACACGGAGTGGAAAGCAGTTTCCATAAGCAGCAGTTTTAAAAATACATCCTGTCTCAATTCTACTTCAGAGAACAGTTTTCCACTGAAGTTGTAATTCCATGGAAGAGTAATTTCTTTATTTTAGCTGCCTAAAACCTTTGCATGAGCAGCCTGTGTTCATTAAGGCGTTCTCAGCTTTGGGGTTGGGATATTTGACCAGAGAAATCATAGCTGAAAAACAGGAATCAGCCCCACACTGTGATTGCTTCCCTGGAATGAGAGAAATCTGGGTGGGATTCCCAATTTAATGTCAGGAGGGGGTTGAGCCTTTGTTCTCCAAATCAACAAAAGTATCTGGCAACAAAACTGTTCCCCATTTACAGGAATAGGTGAGAAGGATGGGAATACGTGGGAATTTATAGGTGGAAAATGTTTCCCTGTGAACTCTGAGTTGAAATTGAGACATCTTCAGTGTGAAAACCTCCACAGCTACTCAGAGCCTCTCTCCAAGGAATCTAAAATAAGTTTTCTCTCCTCAGAAATTCTCTTTGTCCCTGATCCCTGCTCTCCCAGAAGCTGCTTCAGGACTCTGTTGTTGCTCCCGGTGGTGGGAAGAGACTCACCAAATCTCCATACAGAGCTCTTCTCATGCAGAAATTGTCCATGTGGGGTTAAGCTCCCCAAACCAGCTCCGAACTAGGATTTCCATGGTTCATTTTCCCAATCCAGGGAATATTTGAAGACCTTTCAAAGATTCCACACAAGAAATATAAGCACCAGTTATGGCTTATTCTGCAAAGTTCATCTGAGGTGGGAGGAAGCAGCTATCCAAACCCATGAAGCATCAGGTAAAAGGGTAAAAACCCCGTGCATCCGACTGAAACGGAGATGTGGGAAAGGCATCACAGCAGGTAGAGCAAGGCCTGGGCTTTCAAAGCATGCAAGGGCAGAGCTTCATTCCCAGCTGAGTTCAGCTCCCATTCTAGATGTTTGTGTGAGGACCCAGCATCTAACTTGTGCCTGGGTGATGCTGGTGGCTACACAATTAGAAATAAACACTTCCTCCCTCTTCCGACTGTAGCAGCCTGATTTCTTTTTACAGTTGCACTGTAAAGCTGCTACGGTGGTTGGACTTAAAACTAATGATACCTTAACAAACTATGAGTAATAAATCTTAATGAGAGCAAAGCAGCACGGCTGCTGCAAGCCTGGCAGGTGGTGCATACAAGACCTATCTTTGGGCAATGCTTTTTTCCCCAAAAGGGAGATGGAAAAACTTCACCCTCAGCAGAGATGTCAGAGGCTTTCTGCTCAGATCTGTGGCCACCCCCTCCTGTGCAGCCAGCCCGAGGGGCAGATCTTTGAAACACTCCCCGCTATTGCTCTCCCCGAGCGATTCCTGAAAGCTCCCCAGTTATCAGAAAGCAGGGAGGGCTGGAAATACAACCTCCTTTGTTTAGTCTCGGTGAATGCGTGGCAGGAAAACATCGCCATCCTGTTTTCCAGGCACTAGCACGCAAATAAGAATGGAGGAAAAATCCAGCAGCCTCTCTGACAGGCTGTGATTAATCCTCATTGTGTCTGACACTGGAGATGCCAGAGGTGCTGCTCACCAGCCGGTGTCCCCCCAGCCTCACCAGCCTGGGAAGGACCTGTCAGGCTGAGCCTATGAGGCAGGAGAAAAGGAAGACACTGGAAAGCATAACGGATGCACCCGAGGAGCCCGGTGAGCGAGCAGCCAAGGGTGCTGGGTGATGTAAGAGGGCTGTCAGCAGCACGGAGCCGAGCGGGACAGAGAATCTCCTCGTGTGCACTTATCTCTGCCGGCCCGTGCAGCCTGACTCACTCACCCTTGTCCTATCGCTATCTCCTTGCCACCCTTTGCTAGCTCAGCCCCGGGGAATGGTTTGTTTGCTTTGTTCTCTTCTCTCCACTCAGGACTGTGCTCGTGTTGAAATATTGTCCTAGTCAGCAGGGGTAGCGCTGCCAGCTGGCGAATAAACACGGTCAAGCAAATTACAGACAGCATCCTCAGGCTGTATGCAAGGCTGCAAAAGCACCTGGAGCTGCAGTGCACTTGGGACCTGTCCTGGCACAGTGCCGGTGCCAGGTGGGTAAGAGTGGTGAGGAAGGAGCTGACACCACCCTGTGCTCCCCGGCCAAAACAGGACAATGTGTGTCCTCCTAAGACAAGGCAAAACCTGAGTCATGCCTCAAGATCTCAGGATTTGCCATAAATCCTCAGTCATGACACTGTTCCCTGCCCGGTGTGTGCATCTTTTGCAGCAAAGCCCCACGCTCCTGTTGCAGCCCAAACTGTGATGGGAGTCACTCACGGCTGCCTTTGGGATGTCCCTGGCCCTGCCATGGCTCTGCTGTGTGATTCTGGAAGAGCCCTTGAGCCCCACTCTCAGCCAAGTATGCTGAACACCTCAAGGGATGGGAGATAGGCTGCTTTATGAATGCGACCTATTAATCTAATAACAGTGCTTGGAAGGTCTCCAGGTCCTTCCAGTCAAGTTCCTAACTTGCAAGTCCCACTGTGTGGGGTAAAACATTTTGCACACCTGTGGGACAGGAAACTGCATTCGCATCCTGCTTTACAGGCACAAAGAACAGCCTCAGAAGTCTTAAACTCAGAATGAAGACCATGTCTCCAGTCCTATAGCACAAAGCAGCAAAGATATTGAGACAAAGCTGAAGTGTCACCACACTTGGCTACCAGGGAGGCTGAGGGGCAGAGTCTCAGGGCTGTATTCTGCCCTAATGTCTGGCCACAGATCTGCTACCTGTGCTCTTTGGTTTCCAAAAGAGTAAAGCAGTGAGAATTTGTCCTGCTGTTACCCTGCAAGGCACCTCTTTGGTCTCTGCATGCAGCTGTTATCTCTGCTTATTTTGGAGTGTGGGGGCTTCAGGTAGGGACTGCAGGTGAGCTATGAATTACTGTGCAGTGAGACCCACATCCCCAACCAGGGGCTTGTGGGTCCTACCACCATACAAATAATAAACAGACTAATTAATAATGATACACACTCGTCTCCTGGGGCAGTGAGTGGCTTTATTCATGTTTGCAGAGACTGTTCTGTGTTATTTGTATTAACCAGGAAATGTGGCTGCCAAAGCCAGACCGGTGCAATCACAGAGCAGGATGCTGCGCAGTTCTATTAGGGGTTGGCGTACTCTGCACTGATATGGATCTCTGTGGTCTGCAGCCTCCAGAGAGTTTCAGTATTTAAACAGTGAAGAAGTTTGAATACAAGTTTCAAACGTGTTTACATCCCGCAGAAAGTCAAGAGTTTTGGCTCATACATGACCTTCCTGTGTGACACCTGCACAGCGCTGGTGGGGGGGAGATAACCCAGTCCACAAGTCTTTTTTAGTCTTATGAGGTGGGAAGAAGTGTTGTGGAAACGGTGACAAGGCATGATCTGATTGTTGCTTTCTTGATCGATAGAGTAGGTGACGATAAATCAATCTGACGTGACCTCTCTAGGAAAAGGTCTTGCAGGCAAAATACAGTGGCAATGAACTGTGTATTTCAAGCACAACAAAAAGAAGGTCATGTAGTGGAATCACCTCGCAGGCCACAATGCCAGTGACAGATAACTCTCTGTGTCCAAGTCCTTAAGAAAAGCCCCAAGAACAAACCACAAACTGTTGGCCTCAGCGTGGGAGTCACCAAGTGTCATTCCAAGCCTGAGCTATTTGGGAAGGTCAGATGACATAATTATAACGGTCCCTTCTGACCTTGCAATCCACAAACCCTCATAATTTGTAATCAGGATACAAATTATTTGCCTTCTGAGCTGAGGAAGGAAGTCTTCTGCATCACCTATCTGCTCCAAAACATCCGCTGTTTCACAACTGGCCATGTGCAACGTGCAGGGTTTTCACCGTGAACTGAAGGCTCAAATTCAGCAGCAGCCACCAGCTGCTTGTACCAGGCTGGCTGGTCAGATCCAGCCTGGCTCACCCTGCCACGCTGTCTGTGATACACACAACTGTTGGGGAGGAAATACACTTTGTGTAGATTATTATGATAGGAATGTTGACTCTTTAATCCTGGTTTAAGCGTGGTTGAGGAAATCCAAAATCTAACCAACTCATTTCTGCAAAATCAATCATTTCATTTTGCAAATTAGTTTATTTCACAGATACATCTCCTGCAAAAACATAGAGTAGGTTTACATCTCCTTAATGGGGAGCAACCACAGCAACCACGATGTCATGGCCACAGTCACCTGTCAAGTCACCGCATGTACCACAGAAACACAGAGGACATGAACATGTTCCAGAGCTCATCTGGCAAGTCCCCCTCTGCACATTCATCCCTCCAAAACTGCACTGCATCCCAAACTGCACTGCAGCACCGTGGCTGTGCTGCATCCCACCACACAGCCCTGCTCCAGCGAGGCCCTGGGTGCTGTCACACGGACACACACAGGCTTTTCACCCGTGGAGTGTGTAAGGTAACACAGGCACCAACCCTGTGTTAATTAAGGAGTTGAAGCTCTCACCACGGTGAGAAGTTTTGTTGTAGCCTTGTCATCTCTCCTTCAGTTAAATTAAACAGACATTTGAGGGAATGGGGTCTTTCCCCCATCCCGAATTTTGCATTTGAATTTATTTATGCTCTATATTCCCAAGAAATTTGATTTTAAATCACCTTGATAACTACCTGGCAGGAATAGAAATTGCTATCCCTGCCCTTCGTTGTCTGCTGTGCAGCAGGAGAAAGGCAGAAGGACGGCAGCATTAGGAAGTAATTCCGATTTCATTTCCACGTGAAGAGGAGCAGACAGGTCTGCGGAGGTCACGAGGCTGCAGCCCCCTGACGAGCTCACAGAAGGCAGGAACAAGGCTGGTGACTGCAGGAGGCTTTTGCAGGGGTAGTTGCCTGCAGGGTGGCCTTTGTCTGAGCTGTGTGTCTCATTACTTCAGGAGACAACGGCAAGAGAGGCATCTCCAGAGGATGAGTCACCCCGTGGCCATCTCTAGAGTAGGAAGCCAAATTGTCTACTATGCCATTGCCTATATAAGTCCAAGCTGAATCTGCTGGGCCAGACCCTTAACCATGAGCCGGCGCCAGTGATGTGACTTCAATGAATGGTACCTTGAAAGATTAAATTCTCAATTTCCTCACACTTCAGTGCATGTGCTGTTCTGAGGAAATCCACTTCACCAACCTTGACTCCAAGCTCTTTGTGCAGATTATAAATAAGTGCAGGAGCTTGGGGGAACACGAGGAGAGAAAGGGGAGTATTAGTCAGCACCACTCCCGGGGGCACTGCCAGCAAGAATCCGGACAGTGTCTCCTCTGGAGAGCATGGAAAATGCACTGTACAAAATATTTTTGCAGAGCAGGAAAACACTGCATTCTTTGGATGACAATGGCATTGTGTCACTGTCTGTGACCACAGCCATGACTCAGGCTGTTGCCGGGGAGGGAGAGGAGGGTGAGCAGGCAGCACTTGCTGCCAGCCATGGCTTGTGCTGCTAACTGTAGTGCGCGGTTAGAGACTCCAACGAAAACACAAGGCTATTGTTTTATTTTTCTTTTTCAAAAAAGGGCTCCTGATTGATAGTCTGGCAGCGTGAATGTTGCTCCCGGGTCATGTGTACAAAGCACGAGCACGCAGGGCTTACGTTCTCTGGCAGGGATGGACATGTTGCTTGCCGCAGTGTCCGAGGCAGCTGGCCAAGAGGCCACGGCATGTAGCATCTGGTTGCATTACACCGCTGCTTCCCAAAGACCAGATCCCAGGAATTTGCAGCGTCTGCCCCCAGGCATTATCTGACATCTGAATTCATGAACTTTAAGAAGCAGATTCCACCCAAGTTTGCAAAATTGGAAAGTCCCTGGGTCCTTCCTTTCCCACTTGCCATGCCGTGGAAGATGCTGATGCATATGTTGCCTGCACATCCTTCTGACTGTCTTCATACACCACAGGGACTGCAGAAGGTCTGGAACAGAGCTGGCTGTACCTGGATCTGATCAGTGCTGGTTGCTTGCAAGGCTCAGAGTTACCTGGGTTGAGTGTATGTTCTCTGCACTGCAAACTCCTGGACACGTGTTTCAGGAGGCATCACCCTGGTGGCAAATGGGAGAGGGGCAGCTCTGTACCCTCTCCATGGGTCTCAGCTTGTATGAGGTGATGGCAGGTGAGACAACCTCAAACAGGAGGCTGATGGTCACACTTGTCTGTGTTCCTAGGTGATGACCAACGGAGAAATCTGGGTGAGCTCTTAAAGATAACAAATCTTAGTTAGCAGAGAGGGCAACAAGATCTGGAGGGAAAACAGCATAGTGTTAGCATCTGAGTCTTTTGCAGCTCATCATTCTCTGCGGCAGCCTAGGACTCCTAAGGACCAGCACCCTTTATTTATCTAGTGTCCACAAAATACTCATAGCTCTTAGAAACTCCTATGAATTGCAGGACAGAAGTGAGTGAAACCTCTAGGAAAAGAAATGTGCAGTGGACAGCAAGCTGCCTAATGCCATGAGGAAAATCACGGCAGGCTGGCAAGCTGCATGCAAGAAATGTGGCACCAACATTAGAGGTTGCAGTTTGAAAATAACAGTAGAAAGGTGGACGGCATGTTGGGTTTGGCTGAGCGCTGTGGATGTAGGTACATGACCTCCTGGCTCTGGGGAAGCTGAAGGTGACAGGCACACAGCCAGGAGACCCATCTACTCCTAACTTCTTCCTGACATGCTGGGGGAAAGCCAGGGAGAATGAAGACTTTCTTTCACCTGCCTCAGGGGAGACTTCTCCTGAGCTCAGTGCTGTGGCAAAGGGCATGTTGTGCTGACCGACACACTCTGCAGTGACACTGTTGATAAAAAATGACCCCTCCAGTGGAAATCTCTGCTGGCACCAAGCCCCACTGCAGGCTTCTCTTCTGGAGCACAGCACAGCAGTTTCTTCACTGACTTCTGCTGGTGGAGAGAAGTGGGGAAACAATTTTCCTCATTTTCCTTATTTTCATGTGAATGCTGTGTTTTTGTACTGCTCTTGGAAACAATTGTCCTTCTGAGCAGAGGGTGTGGATAGAGCTGGATTGGAGCACTGTAGGAAAACATCTTTCTCCTTCACTGGCAGACCCAGTTCCTCCCCCCTTCTGTCAGGCAGGAAATGAAGGAAACCTTTGAAAACACCGCAGAGCATTAACTGTTAGAGTCCAGGGCACAAGGCTCTGGAAAGAAAGATCCTTAGCCCATCTCTACCCCAGCAGCAGGGTGACACTGAGCAAAACTTCTCAGTTCTCAACTTACTTTTGTGTAAAACGAAGAAGGAGGAACAAGATGTTCTGTCAGCGTGGAAGAGGCAGGAACACGCTCCCTCTTTGCCCCCCGCAGTACCTGAATGCCATGTCCAGGGAAATGCGTGTGTTCCTTAAACTTCCTGGCACTGACAGTGTTGTTGGCCTTCACGCTCGCTGGGGCTGCTGGTCAGAGCTGTCATTTTCCTTTTTCTCTAAGGCACAAGGCTAATGGTTCTCAAAGATGAAGTTTGCTTTGCGAGGAAGGCAAGCTGGAGAAAAGACCTCCTTGAAATGTACTCGGCAACCCACAACACGCACCACTAAGTGAGCACAGGGCAGTTCTCCCACACCCCGGTCCCTGGGAAGAAGCTATGAGGGCAACACGCAAACAGACCGACAATGCCTGCAGCGAAGCGTGGACTGCGAAGCACTGATCTAGAAAGCTCCCCCAGCCACATGTGAGGTACCTGGCTGCTGCCAACCAGCAGGAAAACGCAGGGGGTCAGGGAGCGCAGGGCAGTGCGGCCATCGGTCCCCATCTCCCCAAGAGTCAGTGTGATCCGGAGGAGCTGTGCGAGCTGTGGGTGCAGGCAGGTGCTTAAATGTCCCATTCCCAACCTGCACCCCTGTCACGTGCATTCTCCCATGTCTGGAGTGTCCTTTGGCTTTCTACCTGTACATGAACACCCACAGCTACAGCTCCCTTGACACTGGGGCCACAGGGCTGACTGCTCAACATGCAGGGGTGAGGGCAAACGTTGTGTGCTTGTCTTTTAAGACTCCCCAGTTCATGACCTACTGTCAGGTTGGACTCTAATAACAAGTACTTATCTCTCTTACCCTCAAAAGTGCCTGCAGCATCAAGTGCTCTGTGCCAACTGATTCTTCTTCTTTCAGAAAAAATTAGCTGGAAAATATTTCCAGGAGAAGGTGTCGGTGAAATGTATAAAGGAAAAATAAAAGATTAGACCATCACTGCTGAAGTCAGCTAGTAAGTAAAGATGTAAACATGCAGAACTTCAGATAAGCTTACAACCAGCCATGCACCAGCCTCAGAAAGCAAGCGGGAGCTCATCAGTCCTCCGTCTAAATAAGAAATGGCACATTCAGGATTCTGCCCACAACTCTTTTCAATGTATAGTCACCTGTTCCTAAAAACCTTCTTCCTCATGTTGCTGTGGATTTCAGTTCCAAACTCACCCTAGATTTCAGGCAGAACTCTTCAAAAAACTGCAAGTAATTTATTCTTGGTTATCTAACAGAGGAAAACAAGAAGACCAGGTTTATCTTGAGAAGTGCAGTCAGAAAGATTCCAGAGCTTCACAAGTCTTTAGTCTGCAGAAAAAAAATGGGGAAATACCCACATTTGTAAATATTGATGGTTATTTCTACAGAGTCTGGAATATCCCCTAGTTCATCTAGTGCAGCTCATGGGGTGAAGGAAAGATTGTGGGCTGGAGCTGCTGCACTTGCAATTAAGATAAATGTTGATGAGATCTCTGGGGTGAACGAGTGATGCCAATACAAACCTCTCTGCTTTTCCTTAGTGAGGTATCCAGGGTGTTCGTACCAATTACTTGCTGGTTTTGTAGATATTTGACTTTGATGCTATGAATGTCCTTGGACTCACTCACTTCTCTCCCCATGACTGGTGGCACAGGGAACTCCAGCTTCTGGTTTTTCTCTGTTCACATGTAAAACTACCATTGCCCTCTGCTCTAACAGGCACCAGGCTAGCACATTCCTCTGAGGAATTCGTGCATGTGCAGAGCAGCAGAGTTTGGCTCTGCAGATGTTGTGCCTTCAGCATGGATGGATCTGAACTCCAGACTCTTTCCATGAGTCTCTCTCCCCAGCCTCAGAGACAGCCATCTCCTCCTCCCATCTCTTCTGCTGAAGCTCTGTGGCTTTCTCTGGGCCATCCAGCTGTCCTGCAGCCTCCAAGAGTCTAGATATTTAAATATCACCCACCCCATGTGTGCCCAGCAACTAATGACATTACTCCCCAGCCTTGTTTAGTTCTGCCAGGAGATGATGTTGGAAATTTTTCCTCTACTTTCTCTCTTGGCAAGATGCTACATGGCTAGAGACCAAGCAGAAGATGAGACAGACCCATGGTGCACAACAGAGAAAGGGGAGAGAGCAGAACTGTCCTGAGCTGCTGTGCTCTCTTTGTCTCACCTATACATAACAATTCTGAAGGAAATAAAAGTGCTCTGCATATCTCCTGTTGAGGTCCTGAATGGTAACTGTCTTAGAAAGAGGACATTTGTGGAAGGGAAAACAGTTTGGGAGGGTGTATCTTGGCTTTCTGAGGAAGGCCATGCTTAGCTTTTAGTCTTTCTCAGAAAGTCAAGACTTCAGGGCTAAAGTTCCTCTCTTTTTGCCTGGCTTTACTGAGATTTGCTTCAGTCTTCTACAGTGGAATGAATCTTACCTCAAAGCAGTGACTGCTTGCCCTCTCCTTTTGCTTACTCCCTTGTATTGCTTTGGACCAAACAGCCCCAGTATGTCTCAACATCAACGGTGAATTGGCTCTTTCGTGTTCGATGGATTATACAAAACCTTTGAGAAGGATTAAGTTTGCAGTTACGTGTTGACACGCACTCATCACCTGAATTCTTGAAAATTAAAACTGAGAACAATATATACCTGAGGTTCCCCCCCTGACAAGGAGCAGCAGGGGTTGGCTACTGCCTAAGAGATGGGGAGCCAGTGCCTGTCCCACAGCCCCTGGGTAAAAAAAGAAGGGCAGAAGCAGAGATCATGGCCAGAGTCAACCATGAGTCCACCAGACAAGATCCTGGTGGTGAGGGAGGTCCCGGATTAAGCTGGTCCCTGTCCCTGCAGGACAGGATTTGGATCCAGAGGGTCCATGATGAGGCAGAGGCATGGCTGCGGCTGACCTGGAGATAAACACTTCTCCAACATAGATCAGGCATGGTCTGAAGGCCCAGGGCTGAGCTCAGATGGGCCTCTGAAGCCATGGGCTGGGGCTGGATGGAGGCCTCTGCAGAGACTGGTCATGGCCATTGATGTCTACCAAAGCCATCTCAACCACAGAGGAGAGAGTGAAAGGCTCATTGGGAGAGCTGGTTAAAAGCACTGCCTTCCCATGAGGACTTTTCTTCCCATTTTCTTTTTCTCTAATTAGGGCAGAGCCCGTTGAGAAATGCTGAAAGGGAGATGGAGGAAAACTACCCGTTCAGTTTCTGGTTTTCACCATTCATTTGAGCTCTTATTTAAATTAGTGCTGCTCTTCATCTAGGCTCCATCCAGAAAAAAAAATAAAAAATAAAAAAAAAATTAGTACAGTTCAGGTCAAATGGAAATTTTCCTGGTTTTCTCCATCAAGAAGCATAAAGAATGGGGGAGGAAAAAAATGAATCAGCAGCATAGACATCATGTGTATGATTTGATCCAAAAAGAAATCCAGAGAAAGGCAGAAGGTGAACACAGACATCCAAACCCACCAGGATTTCCCTGTTGCTATGCTTTGCTTCCTTCTGACAAACTGGAGAAGGACAGCAGAAGCTCAACATCAGCTGCATAGCCTGACCACTGGCCTGGGGCTCAGGCAAGAAGGAAGCTCCACTTCTCTGTTCCCAAACCATGTCCACATGGAGTTCTAAAATTGTGACCTCTCTTCACCTCATCCATGTAACACACCCTGCTGGGAGGCTGTTAGTGGGAAACCCAGCCCAACTGTGCAGGAGGCATCTACATCCACCCTTTCGGGTCCATCAGATAGTTGCCCATGTAGCTGGCTACAGCTACAGCCATGAGCAACCCCACAATGACCAGGAAGAGCAGGTCTGGTCAATGAATATGATGAAGGTGACAGACCCAGGCCTCCCCCAGAGGACACCC
Source organism: Chloroceryle amazona (assembly GCA_027560015.1). Classification (NCBI taxonomy): domain Eukaryota; kingdom Metazoa; phylum Chordata; class Aves; order Coraciiformes; family Cerylidae; genus Chloroceryle; species Chloroceryle amazona. The sequence continues at coordinate 44,433 of JANHFX010018973.1, read as the reverse complement.
AATTCACGTGCATGGGAAAAGACTGGGACCATGACAGGTGTCACTGCAATACTGACTTCTGGAGGGACCAGCCCAGCTCCCACTGGCACGGCTTTGACAGTGGAGGTGGCTCAGCAGTGGCTCAGGCCTGAGGAGGGCCAGGCAAGGCAGAAAGAAAGCTCAAGCAGGCTGTGAAGCATCCCCTGCTGTGCCTGTGGGCTGGGGAGCAGGTCCACCGTAGGATGTGTTCACTGGCTGGTGCACTGTAGAAGAGGGTGGGGGTACCATCAGTAGGAAACAGCTGGTCAGAAATCTCTAGACTGGGAGTATTGTCCCTTCTGCAGCCACAGAGATCCAGACGATGAGCAATGAAGCACTGGAGCGCTCCTTGGCACAGCACCCTGACCTTTTAACTTGGATCCTGATGAACAAAGAAGGGCTTTACCATGTGGGAGAGTCTCCCAGACAATAAATGTGTTCATTTATCTGTCATAGCCCATTGTCTTTGACTGGGAAGTTAGTGTGCCCCTATGGGAACCCACAAGATCCTTCTGCAGGCCAGACTGAGGACGTCTCATCTGCACCTCAACCCTCCCCACCATGCAGTTGAGGATCTGATGCTCTGTTTGGATCCATGTTGCCTTCTTCCTAAGTTTCATGTCTGTATGATTCCTCTGTTTTGGACCTGGGCTTGTACCCCTAGGCACAGCAAACTCCCAGCCCTTCTCCACCCGATGCTTGGTGAAGGCTGAAAGATTAGGGACATGCTAGAGCACTTGGCTGCCTGCTCAGCAGTGTCACCAGATTTCCAACAAGATTTTAGTGGACTGATTCCCTCCATATCTGCTTTTATTCTTATTTATCTTCTTTCTTATCCTGCAAAGACTCCTGGCTTCGACCTATAATCAATGACTCCTCAGGTTGTAACTGCACAGTCCCCCACAGTCATCTGTGCTCCAATCTTCTGCTGGAAAGCAGCTTCCCACCACCATCCCTGTTGTATTGCTGGAGGACTGAGTGACAGATGTGCTCTCTGCAGCTCTCAGCAGCCCATGGTTTGTGTTCATCTTCCATGGTCCTTCCCTGGGAAGGCAAACTGGACAGTGAAGTCAACAATCAGCAAAGCCTGGAGCAAAACACCAGAGGTGGAAATTGTCATTAGCCCTTAGCCCAACAGCTTGTGCACAGAGAAGCATTTGAACACATCCCCTGGCTTCTCCCAGGCCTGCTGGTATTCCTGGAGACCTCTGTGTGCAACGAGGCTGTGACACCAGAACAGAAACCCCAAAGTAACCGGCTGGTGGCAGAGGAGAGGATCCATGGGGGAAGTGTTTTGACCTCCACAGATGAAAGGAGCCCTGCCAGCTTCCCCATGCAAGAGGCTGTGACAGCTGCCCCTTCTAGGGTGCTCCCCACACTGGGGAAGGAGACACTGGGGGGCTATGGGGCTGCCTCTCAGGGCAGAGGGGGAGGACTGCCTGCATCTGGTTGTAGATGGTCTGTCCACGGGGATGAGGCAGGGCCACCACCTAGGGCCATAAGGAAGTGATGTCTGGGTTGAAGCTCTTCTGTGGATGCTCAGGGTCAAAAGGGTCTGTCTCCAGCCCTTCAGACTGGACCCCATATGATATTGTGGCGCCTAGAGCTGGGTCAGGGTTTGGGGAAGCAGAAGGAAGGGGGACTGGAGAAAGTTTTCTCTTTCATGGCTTGAGCTCCCTAGATGACTTGCTCAGATCCTGATTTTTTTCACTGCAAAATGTTGATGTGTATTGGGGGAGTCTTGCTGGGGCCTGGTTCCCCATGTCACAGGGGAAGTGAATTTCCCTGCTCCATGTTTCCACATGTCCTCCACAGAGCCCCTCTACATCTCTCTGCATTTTCTGCTTTGGGGGGAAGTGGCCCGAAGTGATCCTAAAGGAGACAAGAGATGCTGATGGAGGCAGTGGGCACCAGAACTAATCTAGCTGGAAGATGCCGTTGCAGGTGGGATCACCCAACACAAGCTGTCTGAGCAGGACTCAGCGGTGCTAATAATGGGAAAAGTGCTGCTTGCAACACACAACTGTGCCTGGTCTATGGGATCTCGTGTCACCTGGCCATGTGTCTCTGTCACTGGGGGTGGTTCCTACATAGCAGAGCTTTCTCTCCCTCATTCTCCCTATGGATTGAAGGGACTTGACAACATGAATATTCCTTTCTGTTTCTCCATGTTCAGTCTTCATGCCATATTCACACCCTGCCTAGACAGAGTGTGAACCCACACCACGGGCAGAGGTGGCGTGGGTTGTGTGATCTCCACGCTCCACTCGCTGTCCCTGCACAAGGCACCCACGCTGCAGCTCTGGCTCATTTCTTCTTCCCACTCAGGGCTGCAGCACAGAGCTCCATCTGTGCTGGTCCTGGGATTTTCTACCTGAACTGGGTCTGCCCAGCCCTCAGAGATGAGCAATCTGATTTCCCATCCAATTCCTTCTGAGCCTTCTGGCTCCCTCAGCATGTAGGCTGGACTTCCTCAGAGTGGAATGACGGAGGTCGAGGGACCTGCTTTGGCCAAAAAAATGCTATTTTTGTCTCACAGGTATAATTACAGTGATTTGTTTGGAAAATTTGGCTTTCAGTGATAAAAGACCTCTCCAATGAGAAAGACTGTAATCATGATTGAAAAATCTTCTGAATTGGAGTGTATGCTAATAGATGTGTTACCATATGTAGGGTTCTATGCAAGTATGTTCATGCATATAAATAACTATGTTTACTAAACTGTTTTAACCTGCTTTACAGAACAGCCTGAAGTTATCTTATCTATATTGCTAATGAAAATAAACAGATGTATCCAAACATCAAAACACTCCTGTGTGAGGAGTTCTTTATCAGGCCTACTTCCTCCCACTGACCCAGTTAAACCTTCAGTAATTCATTAATTTCCTAACCATGGCTTCTCAGAAGTACTAACCAACTTTCCTATCAGCATATTTTTGATCTTGTGAAGCTGAAATTCCCTAATGTTTTGTTTGCCTTCTGCATCCTGCAAATGCATCCATCCGTTCAGCTTTGTCACTGCCTGCCTACCTCCAGTAATTATCACCTCCTTACCCACACGCTTCTTTCCTAGCTATCTAGTTCAAAGCCTTAGTAGAAAGAAACTATCCAAAGCCTGGCAGCATTTTTACTTGTTATATGTTGACTGTCCCTTCAGAAAGGAAATAAAAAGGGTAAGGATCCCGGACACCCCTGATCCTGAGCTCCCTGCTGTGGTAAAGCTCCTAAAATTTCCTGTCCCATGGGAGAGATCCCTACTGTATTGTCTGCCTCCTCCAGGTGAAAAGGAGTGGGAGAATGCAAGAACCATGGAGAAGGAGGTCTGGATGCTCACCCTGACCACTCAGCTGTGACAGTGGGACACCATATCTGAAAAGTGGAGAGCTTCTCTATTCACAGTGTGCATCTTCCCCTCCATCCTTAACCCTGGTGACACCCAGTGGAGAATCACCTGGCAGTCTGGAGCAGTTTGATTCTTGGGAAGGACAGGACCTGCAGGAAGGCTGAGGAGCCCAGCTCCAGGATCCAGCTCAACCTTTCCCTACCAGACCTTCTGCTGAGGATCTTTCTGGTCATACACAAACCTAATTCCCACCTCTCTCCATCAGTCTCTGTGGATTTTAGACTGCTCTCAGCACAAGCTAGACCAGCACACTCAAACCCCTGCTGCAAAATATCTACCTCTTGTGTCCTGTGTTCCCACAGACCGCTCTCCATGTCTGAATGCCAGCAAAATGAAACTCGAGTCCCTGTTTGTAACACCTCTGGCAGAGCAAGGTACAGGGTGGGAGGGCACTCCTTAGGCTGGCAATATGTGAATTCCTTAGTCTAAGCCCAGATAAGATAGGAAACTTTCCTTCCAGTTAAACACTACACTTTGGACACACACTGCACCACCTCCCTCTGCCTTGCTATAGAAAGCATTTATCACTTTATCAGAGGGTCCCAAACAGGACATCCCTGAACATTTCCAGTACACCCTTTTCTGACACCACGTCCACATCAGTGACATTGCCACATCTTAATCTCCATCAGTTCTTCATTCTGTGTTCACAGTCAGCATCTTCATTGCTGCCCTCTAGTTCTCTGTGTCTGCTCTAAAAGGAACAGTTGTTGGAACAACAGTGAGACACTTATTTTCCAGCACAAGAAAAGCAAAGAATGAGGCAAAAGAACACGTGTCAAAGGACTAGTGTTCTCAGCTCAGAAAATATTGTTCTCAGCTCTGGAAAACAAAAATGTGCTAAGATGTGTTTGAGAAAAAACCCACAGCATTATCCCTTTCATGGGTCATATTCTGTTGGTTTTTGGGAGTCTGATTAAATATCTAGGCAAGGTTGGAGAGGATAGCTGTGGGAATCAGCAAAGAATGAGACCTGCAGTAAGAGGACTATTGAGTTGATGAAGGCCAGGTTATGCCTCCACAGTGATTACATCATTCTTATGTGAACAGAACATCCCAAGAGTTTATAGCCAGACGATCAAGTGCTCAGGAGACGCTCTTGGAAATGGGTTTATACAACTCTTCACACCCAGCTCAAACACTCTGGACCAAGAAAGGGATGTGGTGTTGGTAAGAAAGGAGACTGGCCACACAAGTCACTCAGCTGGACTCTGGTGAGACTTGAATGAAGATCATCAAATGGCTTTCACCACGGCTTTTTGCTTTACAAGGAAAATTTTCTGAACTTTCCTGTGACCTTGCAATAAAACAGATAAATATCCCTTCAAAATATGCAGGATACAATGCACATTTCTGTCCAGGGTAACCCCATTTTTCATGGTGATTATTCTAGCTACATCTTCATGATAAAGGGTTATTTTAAGGACAATACAAAGGATGCTCATATCTGTCTTGATATAAAGACATAAAGAATACCCTCTCAGCCAAGAGTATCTTACTAGCACTCCTTCTGAACTTCCAGAGAATATTTCTTACCTGTCTTTAAGGTCTAGCATTACCTCAATGACTCTGAGTAGGAGTCCTGATGGAATAGGCTTCAGCAATAGTGATCATAGCTTAGACTCCACAGAAAATTAACTCATTTATTCTCATATTTACACCCTGTTGGGCCAGAAGATGACTCTGTTGTTGTCAGTCAAACATCAAGTTAAATCAGTGGCCTCATCAACCCTTCTTCTCATGAGGATCAATCCAAGGAGATGGAAAGTCACCCAAAACAACTGACTGCATGGTGGGATCTGAGCAGCGTTTGTGCAAGATGCTGGCAAATGCAGGGGCTGGGTAACCATTTGTGCAGTCATCTATGTGTAAAGAGAAAGATCAAAAAACAGCAGAAAAGTAACCAGAAAAGAAATATATTCTGAAAGATGGCCTTGAATAGAATTAGGAGCAAGGCAACACTTTGGTAACTGGAATTCACTGGAAAGGCAGGCATGGGCCAAACTGGTTCCAAATGCATTTTAGGAAATAAAGGCATGCTCCTCTTCCTTCTAAATAAACAGAATTGCCTGAAAGTTATACTTTGTTACACTACACAGCACCAATTTCTTCTCCCAATAGACACATACACATCTAGCAGGCTCTGGAACCAGGTGAACATCACAAGCTGGAAGGACTCAGTACAATGGGATTAGGATGAGTTTCTAGAAACCTTTTTATTCTTTTTTTCCCCCCCTATTATTTCATTATTTCATTTGGTGATTCACAAATATTCACTTTAGACTCTAGATCTTGCTAATCCATCCCCAAAACATCGATGAGGTTGAGCACCAGTGGCTTGAGATGGCTGGCACCAGCAAAACATTGTTACTGGTTAGTTTAGTAACACAATCCATTTGTTAATCTATTATTTTTTTTCATTACCTTGTCAATATTTGGTTAAACTTATTAGTTTAATACATTCTGGATGTGAAAATAATTTCAGATCCACTGCAAATAGACTTTGAGCAAATTCCCCTTCAAGAAAACTTCTTTACTCCAGTCTGGTTACTCTCACCACATGCTCACAAGCACTGATTTCTGATGGGTTCTACAGAATGAAATCCCATCACCTGCAGAAGCATAGGAAAACAAGGTGTTCAGGTGAAAGATAACAGGCTGAAAAAAAAGCATGTTGTCTGTATGAAAGTGCTACATCAAGATCTAGTTCCACCCTTATTCCTAACTATCCCAGTTTTCAGGAAGATGCTGCAAGAAACTTAGGAAGAATCCCCAGATAGGTAATTCCCAAGTGGGGAATGAAGATGAGGGAGCCCAACAGCAGGACAGTGAACAGAAGTATTAAAATCTTTCCTATTTTCCTGTGTGCTTTTTATTTTTTTTCCCCTGCAGCTTGTATTGAAGAGGCCAAAGCCAGGTATGTAAATAAGTTACACTGAAATCAGGAGGACTTACATCCCTATATATTTTTTATGGTCTTGGATCGTGCAAAGCTCACTGAAGCCGAAGGAAAGTTAACAACACTGGGCTTTAGACTAAGTGCTTTGCAGGAAAAAAAAGACAATTCTAACATTACCGCCAGCCAGCAAAACCTTCTTCCCTGTCCCACTACATCATACTCTAATGATAGTATCTTTTCTTAGGGTGATAATGGCTTGTTATCAGATGCAAAGACACAAATAGAGAAAATGTTATGATGCTAGAAAACAAGTTTTGATACTGGTAATTAGTCACGCAACACCATCAAGAATAATCAGCCAGAATTATACATCAAATGAGAGCAAACAGAATATGCAATAGTCTCCTAAGGGAAGTGGCAGAAAGAACCAGCAATTGAGTCTTTTATGTAGTGAGCTGGAAAACACACAGCAAAGATTAGTATTTGTTAGCTGTACAACGTAACAATTGAGGCCGTGTGAAGCTAATGAAATCTGTGCATGCACATGGTAAGAAAAGCCCTTACCCCAGAATCTTTACATTCAAAATAGGAAAGAAAAAGTAAGAAAAAAGCAGTCACAGCATCTCTGGTTTATAGGATCATTTACATTAGACATCATTCTAACAAGCTTCATTTCCTTCTAGTTTCTTTGTCTAGCGTTTGATCCAAGGGATGGTCTGTACAGAAGCATTAATGATAATAGGTTTTGTGGTAGTGATAGAACAGCCTCTTGTGATTAACACCAAATTATAAAAGCCCTTTTCTTACTCCAAAATTTATAAAATTCAATGCAGTATTCACCAGAAGTAGTGGCTGTTCTGGATTATTCAGAAGGCTAGAAAGGGGTGGGCTGCAGCCTGCAGTTCCTAAAACCCACTGAATCCATGTGCACTGTAGCTCTAAGTTGGTGGAGATGTGGAATGCATTTCACTTTCCTCTACACAGACACCAGCTGTAGTATGAGACCTCTTCAGGCATCTGAAACTTCCACAAGGAACAGGTATGTCACAGGAGCCTTGGGTAACTCTACTTTTCTACAGTGAGAGCTGGAGACTGGATGGGACAAAGACGTCATCTGAAATGCCACTAGATGCTTATGTGTAAGTGAATTAGTTGAGCCCTTGATCAATGGGGTCTAAAGAGAAATCCAGGCAGAGGACCCGGTGTCTGTTTATGATGCACTGCATCACTCTGGACTCAACTGTCTTGCTGAGCTCTCCACTGGGTGTAATCAGACCCTAGGTCCCCAGCTGAGCTATAGCATCTTAGATACGGACACCTACACTTAGTTGCCTTAGCTAAGAGTTGAATCTCATCCTGAAGACATGCTCATCCACTCTGGCCCCTAAAAACTATGGACACGTGAAGTTCAGTCCAGTAACCTACACAAAGGAATCCAGCTCCGCTCAAGAGGGTAGAGGCAGCCCATCCACCAGGTGCCAGCCAAGAGTGAATGGGTGTTCTGTAGAGCTGTCGTATCTGCCATGCTATGTGGATGCCTCAGATACCCTAAGGTGTGTCAAAGGTCACTGGAAGTCTATGTTTAGGCACCTCAATCAAGTCCAAAGGAACAGTCATATCAAGGCCAAAAGTGTCATCATTATGGATGTGGTTGTTTTCAGCAGAAGGTTATCTGGAATCACATCAAACCTGCCAGGCAAGTCAGTACTCAATAGAAAATGGAATGAGAGCGCTTCCAGAGGTCTGTAAGTTAAGGTAAGTTCAGCCCACATATCAAAGCTGGCTAAAATAAGAAACAAGCAAACCCTTGCAGATATCTCTGGCAAATCAAGAGTACACTTCAAAGACACACTGGGATTCCCAAAGGAACCTACAGTATTTAGCTACCCAGATCTCCTTGTAAATCAATGGCCAGTTCCTCCCTAACTTCCTTGAATACCACTGAGAATGCAGATCTGATTTTGTTTATTCCTTCTGCTTTTCATCCTCAATTCAGCTGGGCCTTGCACCTCCCTGCAGTGATGCCATTCCAGCACAGTAGCCTGCTGTACGGGTTCATTCCTCTCCAGGGAAAGCATCGCCCAGAGAACAATTGATACCATGTCTTGCAACACCCAGGTTCTCCTCGGAGGTCTTCCACTGCAGTAAGAAACAGGCCCAACCCTGCTCTGTTTAGGAGGTCTGATAAGATCACTGCCCAAGGTGCCATGGCTTCAGGCCAGAATGCTGTCCCAATAAACCATTTTCTGAAGGACCACCTTGTCTGGACTTGTCTTTCCATATGAAGCCAGGCAAAGCAAAGCATTCAGATTCTAAAAATGTGTAACTATTATTGGTGTTTGTCCAACATTTGGAGGCTCATAAATCTCCCAGGAAAGATAGAATAGGAGCATGATTAAGAAAACAAGAAACTTTATGCATTGATTCCTCTCCTGCTGCTTCCAGAAAAGCTATGGCCTGCTGGTGAAATGCCCCCCTTGACTGGCTTCCAAACCAGCACTATCCCTGCAAGTGCTCTGTTCCTAATCTTCTGCATCGCAAGAGTCAGACACACACACACACGGCTGCATGTGATCAAAGAGCAGATACTAATCCATACGTGCAGAAGTGTCTAAATGTGGAAGGCAAAATCCAGCAGCAGAAGGAAGTTAAGAGACCCCAGCGAGTGTTTCTTCTGCCTTTTCACCGAAGATAAAGTTCCAAACTGAGGAATGCTTTCTGGCACTGGAACTTATAATAACCAGCTCGCTGCTTGTGTTCTGCAGTGACTGATCTCAGTTGTTTCCAGCCGCTGAGATAAAACACTGCACTGATCTCCATCCCGCACTCACTCTTTCTGTTTACATCGGCTACCTCCAGACATGCTGTAGATACTTCATGCAAATGAGGCAGCATGTGCCACAACAAAAATCCTCCTTAGCAAGGAGCACAGGCGCAGTGCTGGGTACGAGTCACCCCTACTAGAAAGCGGTGCTAAGGAAAGAACGTTTCCTGTTTATAAGTAGCTAATAGGGAACAATTCTTTGTGTTTGCTGCCAGCCAGGGAAATAGCTTGTACTCCTAACGTGGTTTAAGGATGTCGTATGTACACACAGACGAGGTGATGGAAAAGTTCAGACTGAGTGTCACGTAGGAAAGAGAAGAGGACACCTGCATCCCGCCGGGTGTCCAGCACCACGTAATGCAGCTGCACATGCCCAGCGCTGCTGCCTTCCCCACCACCCTCCTGGAGGCAAGGGAAGGAGCCAGGCTGGATCAGCTCTGCAGTGAGTGGAGACTGACATGAATCTTGAAATTGTTTAGGGTCAAAAAAGTAGACTCCTTTAATGAGGACCCTCCTGCCTCTTTAGAGATCCCTCCTGCCCTCAGACTGGACATACGCATTTGCATCTTTCCCTGGAGATGCTGTTTTATACTTTCCAGACTAAGGCTGAGCTGGAGGAGGGATGAAGCTGATGGTGCCCCCAGGCCTCCAGTTGATTGTTGAGAAACCTTTCAACGCAAAGCTTGGGTTCAGCTCAGTTTCTGCTGGTGGAATTTCAGCTGATGACTACATCTCCTGTGTCATGCGTGCAAGATGGTGATTAGACAGTCTTTTATAAAACATTCATGCAAAATATGGTATAGCTTTGTAGGACTTCCAGACTTTTTCAGGAAGGTGCCAGAAATTCACATTATTGGCATAAAGGAAAAACATGGAACAAGAATATTTCAACACAGAAACCCAAGTGAAAGCTTTGCCTACTCTCCCCTTGGCATCACTGTAACAATTTCAATGGAGCCTAAAATATTTAAACCTTGCACCCTTACTGAAAGAATACAAAAAAAGACTACTAGAGCAAGACAAGGCATGGATAAAGCAGGAGGCAAGTGGGATCTTCTTAGCATCCTTTAGAAGAAAACCTTGGCTTTGTTTTCAGGATTAGGAAGGCACGCAGTGCATGCTTCTCCTCTAATTGCCTGCCTAGGGTCTCCTTTCACAGCTAGGACCCAGCCTCTGCAAAAACAATGATGAAAAATCACTCTCTCTCTGAGCAAGCAATGACCCATTTCTGTCTGGGAGCAGGCTGGATGCTGATCAGCACAGCCACACAGCCACAGCGGTTGCAGTCAACAAAGCATTTTTGTCAGTGGGCAAATACCTGACTCAAGTCTCCCTTTGCCATATCCAGATGTCTGCAAAGCTCTCTAATGAAGATTCAACTGCGTAATTTTTAAATGTGAGTCCTTTAGTGAGGGCTGGGTTGGTGATCTTCAAAGAGCGAGGGCTGGGCTGAGGCACATACTGAACATCTAATACAGAGGCTGGCATTTGTGGAAGAAAACCAGCCTGTTTGTCTCCAAAAAGACAAAGTGGTGGAGAGGGGTCCACTCTTTCGCTAGGCCAGGCTGGTGGAGTAGGAAAATACAGACATGCAACACACCTTTTAGGATAGAAGCAGAACCTTACTTCAAAGGGAAGGAACAAACATGCCAGACAATAAAGTCTCCCAGGGAGAGAGAGCACCGGGTGCATGTCCTCTACAACAAACCTCACTGGGATTAGGTGGAAATGGCTGCTCGCCAGTGATACTACTGCTGTTAGGTGCTTAAATATGCAGCACACAGCAAATGACTCTGTTTTGCCTGACAGTTCAATACACGATGGTAAGAGCTGGTCTCACAATATATGGCAGTCTTATTGAGTACCAGCAAACCCCCAGCCAGTGACAGCTGAGTCATTGAGAATATTTTCACACAGATCTTACAAGAATTATTATCCAAACAGCTCAGCTAGATCCCATCCATTTCACATGTAAAGACACAAACTGCTGAAGTGGCCTGTTTTCTGCTCTAGGGAAAATTAAATGTGGAGGCAAGTGGCAGTATTTATACCCAGTGAGTCTGATGCGTTCAAGCACCCAGCCCGTGCCTGGAAGTCCCCATGAGAGGGCTTTATGATGCCTGGGGAGGCTGCACAGAGTGGCACAGATGGTAACACATCTGCCGGCTACACCGTGTCTGTGCCTGCCCACTGCCTGCACATGAAGTCTCCTGCCTGTCCTCCCCTTCCCTCAGGAAGGAGATTTTGGCCTCAGTTTACACAGTGTGGTGATGAATGACAGTGGAGTGATCTGAGCACATGGTGCCAGAGTCTCTGGGACCTGAACAGCCTTACTGGGAGTCTTTCCAAAATGTCAGGCTCCTGTTAGGGATAACTCAAACCAAACTCCTAAGAGCAGAGACAACAGGTCCCCTCACTTGCTCTGATCAGTGGTTGCCCTGAGCACTGACACCTACACAAAAGTAACTCCATCTTTGCAACAGTACTAAGTATGGTCACAAGAGGTTAATTTCCCACAGACTTAGACTGTGCTTTGCAGCTGTACTCATGTGAACTACCATGCCAAGACTATGGAGGTGCGTTGCACTTGTGTGAAAACATGGGAAACAAAGCCTGGAGGAGGAGGAGGACCTGCCTGTCAAGGAGCAGACCCTTGGTTTCCCTGTCTGTTCATGCCTGCACAGACCTCCACAGCAATATGCTCACCCACTGTGGTCTGGCAGCTCCACATTTGATCTCCCAGCAGAGAGAAGAGCATAAAGCCAGAGTTTACGGGGTACATCTTTGTGTTCTTTGTTGCTGTATCACTCAGCCCAGGGAGGCCCAGGGTCATGATTAGTCCTTCCTGGCCCGATGCTAACAGCAATAGGTATAGCACCAGTGGAAACTGGCAGACTGGGCAAGTAACTGTCCTAACCAACTTTTAGATGTTCTGAACATCTATGAGTGGAGCTCATAAATTCATATGTGCCATTAGAGGATGTACCTCTGTTAGCTGTTGCACCCAGGGCTGACTACATCATCAACACAAACCTTGGCAGAGATGGCTTCTGTGTGATTGTAGGAGTGAGGTTGGCCCCTGACATGTTCCAGCCTTTCTACCCTTTCTGTGTCCATTACCAGGTATATAGGAGACATCACCTCCAGTCTATTTCCCACCCACAAGCCTCTGTAGTCAACCTTCTTTGTAACAAGATCTATGAGCTGGACAATGGTTATCATACCGCTGTTCCTGTCAAAGAAAAATCCCAATATTTTTTTTATTTATTGTTTTTCCCATATCCACTAAATGGAAGAAGCTGCTTCTTTCCCCGTTCTGATCTGCCCATGTGCCTGCTCTTATAATTAATGACGTCAGCAGGAGTTCCATGAAGGCAGATGAAAAGAAGGCATTAAATATTGACACCTACCAAAATTAGCTTTTCTCTAGATATGATATCACACCAAGCAAGAAAGAAAACCACTGTCTCTTGCTATTGCTAACTGTGTCTCACCTTGGTCTAAGTCTCTGACATCAGCACCATGTGCTTTACACTCACTCCTTGTTAATAATTTCTCTTTCTCATGATTTTTGACTTTCCTATTTGTTTAAAGGACTTCATGATGATAATCTTGCTGCTTCCCTCTTCCTTCTGCACTGGGATTTTTGCCTATTGTGTCTAAAGTAATTTCTCCCTTCTGCTCACTGCTCAGACATCCCCAAACTCCTCAGTAACTTGTGCACCTGCAAACTGGCTCCTATGACCATTTGTTATTTGTGTCTTATTTCCGTCCAAACACATTATACAAACCTGTCGTTAGCTTTTGCTGGGGTTTGAGCGAGTCTATGGGCTGCTACTCTTCCAAAGAGTGCTGCTGTCCCCCTCATCTGCTCTGCTCAAACAGGATGTTGTTGTCCCTGCCTCAGCTCCAGACCTGAGGGCTCTCACTGCCTTTGATGTCAAATCAGCCACCGTGTTGGCCGTGACTTCAAGTTCCTCTTGTTTATCCTCCCTCCTCCCAGCACCACTCTACGAACTTGGATTTCACCCGTTTCACTTCTTATACCCCCTCCGGCCTCTCGAGTGCTCCTGCTGAAATTTCCTGTTCATGTGCCAGCCCATTAGAAAAACTCCCATTTTTTTAAAACAACCCCCGTAGCTTTTGCTGTCAGCCAGCCTCAGATCCAGACCCACCTCTCTTCCAACCCTGGTCCGAAAGCCAAAGCCTCTCTGCGCCGTGCACACGCGCTCCCGTCACGCTAACAGCTGCAACACACCCAAGAGATTCCAGGTGAGAGATATCAGGGCTGAGAAGGAATCCTGTTGTTTGGCGTGACCTAGAATTGTGTTTTATTTTCTTTTTTTGTAATCTTCTTTCAAACTTCATAATTAGGAAACCAAACTCTTGTTTTGCCAGAATAAACTTGTTTTCACTCTTAAGCATGTCTGGTATTAAAGGCAAGTCTAGGTGATGCTATGAAATCTGGGTTAGCATTACCTTTCCTGAGACAATGCATCCAAACAAAGCATCATATGTCCTGGGACACCTGGGACCTGACACCACTTTGGAGCAACCTGAAGCTGTTGACTGGGCTGGGCCAAGCTGCAAGGCGGGGCCAGGCTCGGATTTGCCACACTCCAGGTTGGATGGAGTCAGTACAAAGACACTTTGTAAGGCAGGCAAACCCAGCCTGTGACAGGCATTCGGGCTGGAGAGGCATTACAGCCTCTCTCCAGCACAAGTGACATGCGGGTCACCTTCCCAACCAGGCTTGACCAAGACTGCTACAGAGCCTGTGATGTACAGAGACTCCTCACCTGCTGGCAGAGGACAAACTGCTGGCAAAAAATATTGTTGGGTTGACTGCAGATTCCACCCTTGCCTGTAGGGGCTGCTGCTGAAGGAAGTTCTCCTGCTAGCTTATGCAAGGCCAACACCTGCTGTCAGGTTCAGATGTCTGGACCATCCATATGGGTGCAGGGACGAGGAGAGTAGATCATCCTCTTCTGAGCAGTTCTCGGGCCTTTCTTTGAAGTCCGACAGTGGCTGCTGTCGGAGATGAGGGGCTGGGTCTCAGTGTGCTCTTGTTACAGTAAGAGGGAGAGCAGTGGGAGACAGTATGGGTTTAGTGGAGCTGATGCCTTCTGAAGGACCTCCACATTGCTCAGTAATTCTTTCCCGAGTGTTTTTCCTGTTGCCTACAAGAGTTGTGTGCAGATCTGCTCACCCCGTCTGCTCCATGTGAACTGAAAAGGCTAGAGCTGGGGCAAGTGTGAAAGAAACAAACCCCAGGGCAGGTTGAGTTCAGGGCACAGCATCAGACATACTTTGCATTCCCTGAGCCAGCAATCGGCTGCAACATATCCCCCAGGTCTCAGTCAATGTTCATGGAGGGTCTGTAGCTCTTCCACAGGAACAGCTAATGCCAGATCAAAATCTGAGGGTAGGCAGCAGTGAAACCAAGCCCAGGAGAGGTCATCTCAAGATCCTGGGCAATGAACATTACTGAAAATTAAAATAACCCTTAGGGGAAATAATAAATGAACTTCACCCCTGCTTTCACTGTGCCTGACACTAGGTCAGCATTTTTGATCTAATGTTTTTTCTCACTATCACCATCCTTTGCATTTACATAGAAAGGCAAAGTGAACAGACTATTGGGGAGTGACCTGTCCTCTGAGATTAAGTGACATGTAAATAAATCTAGATCTCTGCTCCTCCCACCACATGCCAGCCTCATTCTCCAGTCTCTTACTTTGTCTCTCACTGCTGAAGTAACACCACAAGTAGTTGGTTTTTTGAGTTTGATCCCAAATCTTACAACCTGTTTCCAGAACCTCTGAGATTTAATGCAAAAAGGTATCAGTTCATGTATACATCAAGACTTGTGTGGAAAACTAGTCCATGACCTTGGTCTGCTCAGTGGTGGGAAACAGTGAAACAACTGATCATCAGTGAAAACTGAATTAATCCAGAGCAAATGTAGAACATTTTTGAGTAGAAAGCTTACAAACCAAGTTGGAACTGGACATTTTTCTCCCACTGTCATGCACATTATTCCCCACAGAGAAGACAGTGTTGTCCTCCAGCTAAATATACAAATAACCAAAGAAAGAAAATGGGACATACACATTGCAGTGCTTTAGAGCCAACAGGAACCTGACCAGATGTCCCAAAGCTACTCTAAGTTCTCTTCACTTAAAAGGAGATTTGGGTACAAATTAAGAAAGCTACATGTTGGTGTCTATATGTGGGTATCTTGGTTCCCATTCCAGTCACCAGTTATCTGATCAGTCAGTGGAAACCTAGAAAGAGGCTTGACACAGCTTCAGCAGATCCCTGCATGAGATGAGTGGGATTACCCTTCAGCTTTCACTGTCTGTACTGCTCTGCTCTCCCCTGGCTGTGGTGGGAGCAGAGATGCTCAGCTCACATGGAGGCACTTGTATGTTATTGCACAACCAGGATCCCACTTCAAAGTCCATTTCAGTCACCACACACTCTGTCCTTGAGATACCACTTGAGGTACACAGCACTGTCACATCTAGCTTTGAGCTGCTGCTCCAGCCAGGCAGAGCTCGGACCTACCCCAACTCAGAGATCCTGTGGTGCATTATGCTCTGGGCTAGATAATTTTTATCATCTTGGACTTAAAACATAGTGAACCCTCAAACTCCTTCATATTCTTTAAAAGATGCACCTAGATGAGGAATTGAGCAGGGCTGGGGGGCTCTAAAAAAGTTGATTAGACACTACCCTGGGGGTAAGGAGCATCCATTGTGAAGATGATGGAAGAGGATGGTTGCCACAGCACTTGCAGCCTGTAAAATCCAGAGTGACACGGGATGTGTCGGTTGCTAAAGACCTGTCATTGCAGAGCTGCATGAGCTGGAGGTAGCTGCAAAGGCTTGGATTAAACAGTCGGTGATGATTTTAAATTTTATGGGATGCAAAACCCTGCCTGTGGAATTTCACACCAGAGACAGGAAAAGGCCAAGTTACAATTCTATTAAGGTAGTATTTTCAAATCAAAAGAAAACTTGCAGTATTCAGACACTTTGGATTTGCATAAAAAGAATTAATTAATTAAGCAAATAAACCAACACCAGAATAAACATATCAAACTTTTGAAGAAAGCTCCTAATTCTGGGAAAGGCTACGTAAACTCAAAGACTCATTATTTTGTCCAAAAAAAAAAGGTTCAGCCAAAGCTTTTCAGCAAGCCATGAAGGCACTGCCGTATTATTAATCACTTTCTTGGACAATGTGCATGTAATAAAACAAACTAAAATTAGCTGAAAAAAATTTCAAAGAAAAGGCCACTTTCCAACATCCTGACAAACGAAATAAGTGGATACCCAAACAAAGGGCTAAGAGTACAATTAAGGCAAAGCAGGAACTGAAGGGGCAACACTGGTCCAGTGCACTTCACATACAGTCTTTCATACATCAGAGACCCCAAAAGTGCTTAATCAAAATAATGGAAAGCAGAAGGAGAACAAAATGACTTGCAGGCAAAGGAAAAAGATAAATGGAGACCGTGGCACATATCAGAGAGAGGCAGGGAAGGGGCTTTTCTACATTTCCTCTTACAGAAATTTCTTCAGGTCACTTATCTTCATTGCTTGTCTCTGAAATCTCTCCATTTTTTTTTTATCTGCCTTAAATAAGGTGACAAACTGCACAGTGTATTGCCAGTGAGAGAGCAGCATTGATTTATCCAATAATATTAACATATTTTCAGCATCATTTTTTTTGTTTCATTCTTTACTTGTCCCATCATCACATTCATTCTTTCATTTCTGCTCCCATCAAGCTTTCAGTTGAGGTGTCTTGTGACTGACCACCCACAGCTTTTCCTTGCCCAGCCACATATGTAAAAAGCTCAAGTTATTCTTCCCAATTTGGTGGTTATCCATCTTACATCTTGTCCCACACCAATCTCCCCATTCACCTGCCTTTGGCAGCTCCACCTGGAGTTTTTCCCATTCTTCTGAGGTCTTGACTGCCCTTGGTAATTTTGTGTGATCTGCAAATCTTTCATTGTTCACTTTCTTTTCAAGATCATACACGATGCCGCCTCGGACCGTGTCAGACTCGTGAGTTAAATGCAAAATGGCATTCACCCAAAACGTGAATTATGTCCACACGCAGAGCCAACATAGGAAGCTTAAAAATAAAAGCGTGTCTTTGAATAATAGAACAGCCATCCTTTATTTTATCAATTATTTAGGGGTCTTTTGGTTAATGGTTTACTTTTTCTTCCCTGAATGTGGAAGAATATCAGCATATAAAGGAGTTGCATTAACAGTACATTAATGGAGCTGTGCAGACCAAGACAGAGGTGACATTGTGCCATGGAAGGGCAGAGTCAGCACATTCATGGAGGGATGTCCTTGCTATCATGTCCTTGAGCTGTTTCCACCACAGCTCCTGTTCTCCTGACGGTTCTCTGGAGCAGTTCACAAGCCTGACAAGTTTCTGTAGTGTTTGTAAAGGCTCCAAGATGTTACAGCTTGCCTGAGCGTGCAAATGCACTGCGCATCGTGATCGTAAAGCTGTACGCTGCTCAGCCCTGGTTCACACTCACACTGTTGCTCACTGTCCCTCCCACCACTCTTGTTTCTGGGAAGAGGCAAATGAAACCCAAGAGAACTGTCTCCAGCTGCACAGGGCAGGTTCCAGGGCAACTGAACTCAGCACAAGTGGACAGGAATGGTGGGATGGTGACAGGCTGACCAACAAGACAACAGTCTTGTTGAACCACTCCGAATGAAGCAGGTCATGGTGCAGGGGGAACTGGTGCTCAACGAGCTCCCAAGACCTCCAGGGAGCAGGAGGAAGGCTCTGGTGCCTTCTCAGCAGCTCCTGGGCATGCACAGGTCCTCCGATTGCAACACTGCTGCTTGACTAGGGATCAATTTCATTGCAGGTTGTGAAGGTAGCTGTACTTCAAGCTCAGTGTACATGACCAGACAGAACTGCGTGCACAGGAGTGTACCAGCTGCTGGTGGGGAGCACTCAAGCCAGTGCTACTGGTGCTGTCAGAACCTCTCCACAAGGAAGTCATCAAACACCACTTTCTGCTTGGTCTTGGTGGCCGCTCCATCTGAAGCCTCAAACACAGTAAATCACAAAAGAGAAACTGAGAGGAAGAGAGTCCAGGAGAGGACCAAGGACATAAAAATGGTAGATTTGGTACAAGATAGAGACTACTTTGGCAGGACTGCCCAAGTGTGAACAGCAGTAGCTAGTGTTGTGCAAGGCATCCTGTGGGATTGTTTCTGGGCAGGGTAATGAGGAGGCTCCTTTCCTAGCTATATTATTTCTTTTTTTTTCCCCTGTCTTCTCACCCACTCTCTTTCCCAAGGTATAGTAAGAGATGGGGGAACTGGGAATGGGAGCCAGGACAGAAATCTTTGGATTACTACAGAAAATATCCCAGGTTCCTGACCCAAAGAGCTTGTGAGCACTTGCTGAAGAAGTGGAGCTGGCAGCACAGGGAGGCTTACTGTGCAAGTCACGACAGTAAACGAATTTCTGGGTGCAAAGCAAACTTGATCCAAGTCAGTCATTAAAAAGCTCCTCTGCAAATTCCTGTGCATTAACTGCACATCTGGACCAGTTCCACCTACTAATCACTCGCTATCTCCTGAACCCAGCCTCAGCTGGGCATGGACCTCCGTATACAAGTGAGCTACAGAGCACAGAGTAGTGAGCACACTCCCCCCTAAAAAATGATCAAGACCTCAGGATAAAAAGCTGTGATGTCCTTTGAACCAAAACATTCTGCATAATTTTGAAGTACTGAGTATCCTGAGAGTTACTCTGCTCCTGATATGGGAGACATCCCCTACTCATCTCCCTCCTGCAGCTATCAATTCCTTGCAGACATGCCTTTGTATGCAGAAGGCATCTCTGATTGCCTCTGTTCATTCTAATCATTGGAGAACTGTGCCATGCTTTCCATCTCACATGTACCAGGTTAGACAGATGGCATTTGCAGAGAGCTATTGCTTCTGTGGTACTTCTACAGTCATTCTAGGAAAAAAAGTTTTGGTCTCTGTCTCTAATGATTTATTGCCCTGGCTTTAGACAGCTAATGAATCACTGGAACGCGTCCTAAGCTTGTGCTCACATTTATTATGCATTTGGTAGGACAAGTGATGTGCAGATACTGTGGATGCAGGAATGCATTTGCTTGTGGATTTGATGGGGATCTAAGGCATGCTGTCAAAAGCAGGGGAAAAAGTGAGTGGTGGGAGAGAGAGAAAGCCCCTGATTTCTGCATGGCTTTTAATTATTATTTTTTTTACCTTACACTTTGAGGTCAGAAAGGGGAGCAGGGTTTGTGTTAGTGCATAATGATTTGGAGGGAGCTGTGTGTGTACCACCTTGAATTATTTGAGCAAAGCCCACTGACCACTTCAGAAGAACCTGGCCCTCCTTTGCACATTTCTCTTTAACCCAAACCCTCTCATCACACCGAAATCTTCTCTCTGCATTACCTGCCTATCTACATGGCAGTAGGGTTAGCCTCTCTTCTGCCATCACTTGTCCACCCTGTAAGATGCAATATCCATGTTCTTCTACAGCAAATGAAATCCTGCTCTACCTCCCCAGTCATGCCTACCCCCTGCTAGGAGAAGTCTCCATCACATCCCTTTTCCAGATCCATCTGCTGCTCCTCCCTCCTAGTGCATCTACCTCATCCAAAAGCATTCAAGAACCATGTTCTGAATGGTATTCAACAGTCTCCTTAAATGATCAGCCTTCTCAGGACTCTGACTGACCTGAGCATCCATCCTCAGACAGTGGTTTGAAGCCATTATTTATGTCTTGAACAGTAATTCATACCTGTCTTTTATTTGCATTCCTTATTTAAAGTTGTGGGATTTACTAATGGATCCAAAGTTTTAAAATCCAAAAGGAATGTTTTGATGCCTTCTTCTCATGCCCCACACAAGAGTGAGTAGACTTTACCCAGTGACTTTTGTGTCAAGATTTCCCATGACATCATCAGGTGGCTATAAGCCCACTGACCTGGCTCTCTGAGAGGCAATTGTGATTTCACCTTTACCCCAAAAATTGCTTACACAGACATGGGAAGAAAGAGGTCTCAAAACATGAATAAAAGAAGTATTTGATTACTCCACTGTCAAACATCTTTTGTAGAGTAAACCAGTGAATAAATTACAGAAATACCTTAAAATGGTTGAAACAAATGGATTATTTCTCCATTCATTTTGCCTGAACTAAAACTTTTCTTCACTCCAGAGTGTCTATTTTTTTTAACTTCCAACAAATCGATAAAACAGAAAACAATTATTTACTGAGCTTTTAGGGTTTTAGCAGTAAGACTTTCTCTCCTTATGAGGGAAGTCAACAGCCTTTGTTCTGGAGTCATTTGTCTCCACTCTCAGGAAAGATTCCAAGTTTTTAATCTTAGATGTTTTGCTTTGTGTTGATCTTTTTTGTTCCTTTTTTTTTTTTTTCCTGTTTTTTGGTTTGGTTTGGTTTGTTTTTATTTCACAGTGCCTGACCTTTCCTCCAAGCTACCTCCTCTCTTCTTTCATCTGTAACCAGCACTGCAGTAGGTTGGTTGGGTTGCTTTTTTATGTTTTCCTTGAGAGTAATCCATGCCTCTAGAGTGTAGACAGTGCTTCTGCTTTCTTTCTGACAAGGTAAAACTTAATTCCCAGTCTTACAGCCCGAATTTCAATATACTTAGACATTGCTCAGGGTTCAGCGCTATCAAAGCCGAAGCTCCTGTTGCACTGGATAGGAGCTCATGTATCGAAACCACTAGAAGCTGTAGATATTTGAGCTGTTGTATAAACCACCTACATCCCAGATTCACTGTCCCTGTGTCCATAAATGGTGAGTGATGCCTTCTGCTCCATGTCTGCACATTTAACATGGATTTTACTCCAATTTTGACTTCACTAGGGTCACCAAGAAAATCAAGCTTGAAATGAGTAAACTAAAATCTCTATCGACATCCCTCTATCCAGGACCAATTCTGTAGCCCTTTCACACACAGCAGAGGTTGGAAACCATTAACCAGGAAGCAAGAGCTGCCCCCAGGAGCAGAAATCCCTGTACAGCATAAGCACAAATGTCACATACTTGTTGGGGGAGAACACTATGTACTGGCACTGACACCTTCTCATGTTGCGATAACAGCCAAGAGGGAATGACACAAAGGGTGGACAACTGATTGTGTCCTCTCCAGAACACAGATGCTGAGAAGGACCACAGATATTTGCCTCTATCAAACCAGCAGGTAAAGTTTGGAGCTCCCTCTGGAGCTGAGGCTTCTCATCTGCAGTGTCAAACATTTCAAGCCAGCAGGACAGAAGCTTCTCCACCTCCTGCCTCCATGGTGTGTGAGATGCAGTGTGTCCCCACCCATCTTGTTGTAATGAGCATCTGTGAGCCAAGCAACAAAGTGCACTCAGGAAGAAGCAGTAGCAGTTACCAGTCCTGCTCCCTAATTTATTTCTGGTTTTGAAGGTGGCAACACTGGTGTTCGGGTGTGTGAATTACAATGGGCTGAAAAGTGTAGGGTAAGTACAGTATTGATATTGTTAGGAGTCTTCATCATTTATGAGAAAATTACACTCGTTGTGAGGTAGTGGTACAAGGTTATGCAGTGGCATAATAAGAAACAGCTATTGTCTACAAAAGTTCTGGGAAGTACAAATTCAGACCTATCTTGGATCTGATGACAACTAAGATACGGGCAGAAATCAGAAGATACAGTTCATGAAAGAAGACATGAGGCACTTACTGAGTCTCCTTCACAGAGGGGCACAAGCCCTTCTGACACAGGCCAAACAAAGACTAGGTTGAGTGGAGAAGGACAGAAGAGTTAGACACCATGGTGTCCACAAGTGGCTACAGTAAGAGACTGTGCACACAGCAATGCAGGAACATAACCTCAGTCCAGCCTCCCTTAAATGCAGAGGCTTCTGGATCGACACTTGCATCAGAATCAACACTTTCCTCAGAAAGAGAGCAGAAAAATGGAGGGGAACAAATAAAACAAAGGGAGATAAGATGCAGGTTTCCTAGAGATGAGAAAGGGCTTGGGCTGTCCCCCAGTAAAGACCCAGCTTGACTGCTGGAGGATTCGGTGGCACAACTGCTAAGCCTTAGAGAAGGTCTAACATCACTTGGCAAATTATCAGTGGGGAAGTGGAGGGAAGGTGAGTCCCATGCAGAGCAAATGGGTCTTCAACAGATACAGCCACCAAGGGGGTGCTGCTGGGAGACACATCTCCCGGGATTCCTCTACACCCATCGCGAGGAGAACTCGCTGCGTTATTCTTGTTCGAACAGCTCTGTTGAGACAGCAAGGTGAGTCACTCCAGCATAGTTAGATCCTTACATAACTACTGCCAAAAGGCAAGGTGTTACAGCATCGCTGCCAACACAAATGCCCAGGGACCAACTTTGCACTCAAGAAAATGAGTAAGCACCCCCTCCAGAACAGACTGAGAGCATCTCTTAGACATTACCAGCACGGTATTTTGCAATTGGGATGAGCTGTAGCTCTGCCTCTGGTGGCAGCTGTTTTACTAGATACAATACTGGTGGGGCAAGGTTGAGAAGAAAAAAAAAGAAAAGGAATAATTCTGTGTTCCCAGGAGTTACGTGGGCAGAACTCTTTGCACAACCCATTGGTGCGCTTTTCAGCATCACATGTGAAGTGTTTACCTAACACCATGGCACCCTTGTAGACCCTAGAGCTATGGGTGAGCACTGTCGCAGACCTCTCACTAACAGCAACCAGATATGGATTTGCAAATGCAGTTCAGTACTAAATAGTAACAGGAAAGTTCTGCTCAAATCACTCACCCATGATGTCTTCTACTGAGTTGTAGGCATCCCTCTAGCGTGAAGTGCCCTTAACAGAAGATAGTGTTTTACCATGTTCTCCAAACTCTGCATCTCACCTGCCTGCTCCAAACAGCAGCTGCCTCACACCTGCCCCCTGCAACAAGGGAAACTCCCTTTATTAAAGGTTCAGTCCCCAGGAAAAGGAATGACACCATTGCCTTGCAGATACACACCACACCCAGCACTTACTTCTAACTAGGCTGTTAACCACTTCAAAGCAACACTTCCCTGAGTAATGCTAATTCCTGAGAGGGTTAAATCAACATTTCCTAAATTAGAACACCTAGCAAACCCAAAGACTCCAGCTGGGAAGATATCTGTGCTGAGAGGTCTGACCCAGAAAAGACTAAGACGACTAAGGGCCAGATCCTGATGCCTCTTTGATAGCAGGACGTTGCTCAGGTGAGAGATGAGCCCAGAAACTGATGTGTCTCCTTATGTTTCAGAACAAGTGAAGGGAATCTGAGAACCTGCCAATTTAAACTTAGAAAAGTTCTCTTATCCCAAACCTGGTGATAACACTGGGGCCCTGTGCATATAAGGAGGTGCTGGAGGGTCTCTTTCCCATCTTCATATAAAATTCTATCTCATCTGGGATGCTTCAGAAGGGATAAACCAGAATTCATAACCCACAAGCAAAAGCCAAGTTACAAATCAGCCCTGAAGCATGAGATTAGATCAGAACCACTCTTTCACCAGAGACAAAGCAAGAAAAGCCATTTCCTCCAGGAGGGATTGTGCATCTCCACCCTGCCTTAAAACACCCAAAAACACACAGACAGAGTGCCGGTATGTTTTGTCAACAAGGGCAAAAAGCTGCTTTTGTGAAACATCTTCTTGTGTTCAAGGACCTACTCATGGCACCAAGTCAACTCTTCAGTTCTCAGCTTATCAAAGAGAAAACTCCTTTTTCCAAAGCTGGGCTCATTTCCTTCCTACACACAAACCTTGCCACTCAAGTGGGTCTGCTCCAAAATTACAGCTGTACTTCTTCTGTTTACCTCCAACCACCTCACCAGCCTCAGGCAGTGACCTCAGCACTGTATGGACTGCTCCTTAAATCTCTGACTTCAGTGGGTATCAAGTCAAAGTGGTGTCTTCAGATCCCTCCTCTTCTCCAAATGGCTTATCCAGAATCTTAGTCTTTTGCTCTTAATTCCACAACTGACACATTTCCATCCTGACTCCGGGAAAAGTTTAAGTTCAGTATCCTGCAAACCTGTGTACTGGGGATGCTTTCTTCTGTCCTTGCAACCTCACCACCACCCACACCCTGCCTTCCAAGGCAGATCTGGTATTCTTGGTGTAAGGGCATGAATTCATGCGAGACCAAGAACAGAACTTGAGGATCATCAGGAACATTTGCTGAGAGCAGCTGCCTCTGATGAGCTGCTTCCTGAAGTTACTCCCTTTTTACCTGTGTCTTGGGCTGGTGGAATGGCAAGAGGCTCTGTAGAAAGCAGAGTTGAAACCCAGAGCATCTCAGGCCCAAACATCACGTAAACGGCGCTGCTATTGAACCACTTGCTCTTCACTTCAGGTGTGGGACAATCAAACAATCATGTTCTGATCCACTCAGAAAGCTACTAGAGCCTTTTAGAGAGGTGTAAACTCTCATTTTCTTGTTTTCTCTTCTTCCTCTATCACAGTCATACTCACATTAACATGGCTAAGCATTCTTGCCAGGCTGTATATTACCAAAAAACAAACCAAAAAGTCTTTTTACACCTGAAGCTGCCTTAAAACGCTTCAGTGAGCTTTTCATTAAATCTTGTGGGTGTAAACCAATATAAAAAATTGACAGGACAGAATCAATACACTTCTCTTGGCACCGGGATAATCCCTGTGTTGGGAGTCTATGTTTTATACGTATCTTTTTATGCGAGTTTGTAAGTTAGTGAGTGAAAGTACTAGACCTAGAACAGCTCCATCCCCAATATCACTTACAAACCAGCCTTACAGAAAAAAAGGATGATGTTTTTATGCTACTTCACAGCAAGTCAAGCCACAAAGAGCATTAGAGGGAAGAGTCTGATGGCTCCTTCCCTCGTGATGGCACAGCTTTTAAGAGTAAAAGAAAGACTCATTAAACACATTTGGAATTTGTCATGTGTAATTAAAGTGCTTTTTCATTTGTGGACAGGCTCAGCCTGCTCTGAATGCTGCAGTGACCAGGACTCAAAGGTGTCAGAGTTCTGCTTTCCACCACAGTTCTTCCATTATTGCTTGCAAACGATGTTCAAACTGAGATCTTCTGCAGCAAATGCAGGAGCAAAGAAGTCAAGGTTTATTCAGCTAGCTGGTAGCAGTAGCAGGTGCTCTCACTCTAAGGAGCAGGTGCCTCACTTTTCAAGAAACAAATGCAGTTAAAAAATGCATAAAATTTGTTCATGCTACAGCGAGGCAAACCAAGTTAATCATTGACAGTCTCAAAGCAGGACAAGAGTTACGGTTCTTGACTGATGATAAAGCGTAATAAATTCCCTTGAAACATCATCCTTTACTTTCAGAATCACCTCTTTACAAACCAGATCATTTTCTAAGTCAGTGTCATGGGTAGGTCAACAGGAGGATAAGGTGCTGACTCTTGCTTCATTCCTGCCTGATTATAGTCATAAGCAAAACATCGTTCCAAGCTGTACTATCAGTTTCAGAATTGCCTCCCATACCAACAGCACCAGATTTCCCTATCCCTCCTCTACCTCTGAAGTCATGGACACAAGAGGAAGTTGAGTATGAAAAAGCTGATGGGCCTATCTGTGAGGCTGAAAAGAAGGCTATTCTGATTTAATACATCCAACCAGGCTTCTAACAGCCTCTTTCTTCCAGGAAGAGCCCACAAGTGAAATCCAGAACGTTACGCAAATGTTGATGAGCAGGATCTAATGGGTGGTAATAGGCAGGGAAACAAGGAATGTGATCTGGGAAATCTTTGCTTGATCTCAGGCCCTGGAGATGTCCTAGAGGATAAAGGTTTGAGGAAATCTCCATGTGCACCTCCTGCCTGTCATCATCAGCATTCCTGTGTCTTCACAACTCAAGGCCATTTGGGATGCAGTGAACAAGCAACTCTGACCCTGGTTCTCTAGTCTGTGGCAACCTGCAGTGATTACATCACTCACCATGGGAGCTGGGCCACTTAGTACTAGAATCCCAGGAGACTCCCAGCTTCACAGGAATGGTGGCAAACCCTTCCACCTAGAAAATTTCCCCCCACTAATGGTAAAGCCTTTGGAGAGACAGGTTTAAACCTCTCTTCTGTGATTCTTCGATGACAGGCAGACATTTCAGGATCCAAATCCATCTCTCAGAAGCATCTCCAAGCAGCCCTGAACCTGACTCATGCCAAACACTCACACTGTCCCCACCTGGGTATCCCCTACAGACCAGGCTCTGCATGAAAATGCTGAATGTCATCAGTCCCATCCAAAGTACCTCTCTCCACTTCACTGAGTCAGGGACCAAGGTTCCCAATAGACTATCAATTCAGGTGATTAAATGCTATAAGCAGGATCTCAAGGAGGACTGGACATCTCTGATAAGTAGAAAACATCTACCCTTCATTGCCAGGTCTGCTGCTCCTTCTCCTTTCTGGATGACAAGTGTTATTCCCAGCCTGCAGGCAAGCTATAAATATCAAAACATGCACACCCTATATTAACATTAGCAACAATATTTAAATCACACTCTAGAGGCTAATTGGCTAAAATTCAAAGGTGACATAGAGAGAGCAGCCCTTGAAGAAAGCATAGATGTGGAGGTGGTGTTCCAGCTTGCCCACGCTCTGTTACCCCTGCTCTGAGAGGGCAGATCAACCACAGTTCAGTCAGCAAGGCATTGGGCGTCCAGTGTATCAAAACACACCCCGAAGGCTGAAGGGCTTCTCAAGGAAGAAAAGTGTGTCTCTTTTCAGGGTGTATACAAATAGCTGCCCAGCTGGACTACAGCTCCAGGCTTCTAACTGGGAAGTGCGATCCCTCCCCAAGACCAGGATGTAGCAATCTCCTAAACAGCCCGAAGTTGAAGTCAGTGTTACACTGAAGTAATTTTCAGGCAGATTCGTGATCCTTTAAATTTCGGAGCTTAGTGAAAAAGTACTTTACCAACCCCTCGAGGGATATCAACAGTAAACCAGCAGCTGAACTGTGTACTTCTTAGTACTTAAAACTTCTGCAGTGTCCTTTACCTAAGTAGACCGCACTTGATTTTTCCCACCATTTTTACACCTTTCCTCAAGCTTTATTCCTGCATTCCGTGGAGTCATGGCCCCAAAATCTTGCCAATTATCCCTCAATGAAGCCCTCCAGCTCATCTCTCAGAAGGCAAAATAGTGTGAGTTTGCAATAGCAACTTAAGGTAGAACTGAGGAGAAGGGTGAAAAGAGGGTGGTGCAAAGGGGTAGCAGCATTAGTTGCTTTGGCTCCATTTTTCACAAGGAAATGGCATGGTCAGAGCACACCCATGGGCCCACCAACACCTCCAAAGCAAGGTGTGCGTGAGCAGCACACCTTCACATGCACCTCAGGCCATGCTTAGCCCTACAGCTCTGCCAGCTCTGACCTAAGAGTTGGCACCTTCCCACGGCAGCAAAGGGGTGTTTTCTTTATATCTGGGATATGTAGGAGTGTTTTTACACACCATACAACACACTGGGAAGGAATAACTACTCGACAGGCAGAATCTGACTGTCCAGCCATTCACTTACATCACTTACTCTTCTGTCCAAGGAACTTCCAAGTGCCTGTCACATCTGCCTCGCACCGTCCCATACTGGAGCATTCAGCGTTCCAGCATTCAGCATTTGGATGTGGTCCTGCAAGAAATGCAGCTGGGATGTCTGTCTGTGGTTTTAGGCTTATCAACAGCATCTGACTACACAGAACCAAGAGCATTTCGCTAGAAAGAAGGAAGGACAGACAGACACACTGTAGCACCAGCATGCTCAACATCCCCAGCTCTCTAACACCTCTACGGTCTGGTGGGTGCCTTCACTGCATCCACATGTTTCAGGGATTCATGGTGACTCCTGTTCTGCTCCACAGCCAGTGCAGGGTTCCCAGCCCCATCTCCAAAACTCTCCATTCTCTGGCTCTTTGTCTTCTTTTTCTCTTGTATACGCCTTCAGAGGACCCCTTCCTCTGTACAAGGTAATTTGTGCCACCCCATGCAGACACTCGGTGAAGGTCAGGTGGCCATCAGGCTGGTTTGCTGGTTGTGCTGCTTTTTTGTGGTCTCCCACACCCTGGTATTAGCTGGGAGTGAAGGAGACCTCTGGCTGGACCTAAGGCCACAATCTAAGGTCTTTCTGAGCATTCAGCTGTGCAGCCCTGCACAAACAGCTTCTCTAGGAAGAGCAATGATGGTACAATTCAAGGTTTATGTGTCTATGCTCAGAACACATTGCTGGAGGGGGAGGTTGCATTGAGAGCTTGGACCTCTGTTTTTGCACTTCCCCTGAGCACATGTCTGCAATATTTCTGTGGCCCACACAAACACACAGAAAGGTGTCCCCTGTCTTTTGCCCGGCAGTGAGAACAGTCATGAATCCATCCAGCCTCAACAGCTTTCCAATGCTGGGCCTGTAGCAGATCCACATGTGAGCTGAGCTGCACCTAAAAGCACCTCACAGGAGGCCTATGTCTTCTAATTGTTGCTCTAGCAGCTAAGAAAAATTAAGATCTCCACTCAGAATAAATCAGTCAGTCAGTATGAAGTATCAGCTGCCCCAATAAGGCATCAGCACCCTTTCCAAACTGTTCATGGGGGGAATGCCTGCAGGTCCCTATCCTGCAATGCTGTGAGGAAGATGAAGACAATGGGGAAGAAAACCCCACACTTACTTACTTACTTACCAAGGGATGTGTTTTGGTCAGTTTTTCCAAGAAACTTGGATGAAACTTTGCAGTGACAGTTCTGGTTCTGCAGCTGCTCCTTGAAATCTCCCGCCAACCCCAGCAGTCCCAGTGTGCTGACTCCTCACCTGTGGCCCCAGCAGCCAAGAGGAATGGTTGCTTGCCAATTCATGCCATGGGCTCCAAAATTTCTCCTCCATTCTTACCTGCCTTTGCAGTGACACCCAAGAGACTATGTGGTTGGAAAGACCCATTTGAACCATCTGGTCTGACACCTTGTCTAGCACAGGCTGGAGAATTCCCCCAGTTCCTCGTCATGGCTCTTTTGAGTGCCTTGTGCTGGATCCAACACTTGTCACAAATCTTTTCCTCAAGGAGAGTTTGGTCACGTGCTACAGAAGCATCACACTGTGACAGAGCCATCGTTGTGGCCTGAGAAACCACTACAAATGTGTAGTGTAATATTTCAAAAAATCTCAGAAAAGAGCCATGCTGAGAGCTGTTTGGACCCGGGCACTGTGCCCTGGAGGGAAACCCCTAAATCACCTTCACTGGGTCAGGGGATGAGAATCTGCCAGTGGGGTGGGTGCCCTTAGCAATATGAATGTAGACACCGTGCCAAATTCATTTCATTGCTTAGCCCATAAGCATGAGCTGACATTGAGCTGCCCTTTCATGCTGTTTCTCTTTTGTTGCTCCATGTCTCCCATCCTTCCATCTCTCACCATCCCTTTTCTTGCCCTATCATCCTCTTTTTGACTTTAATCTAAAAATTCACCTACTTTGAAAAGCAAAAAGTGCAAAGAAGAGTGGAGAGGAAAAGGTGAAAGAAAAAAAAGTATGGAAATAATCACGGTGTATTCATAACAGCATAAAGGCTGAAAGAGAAAGGAGAAGGAAAAGCAGAGCAGGGGACCACAGCTGTGGGATGGAGATGAGGTAAGATGTGCAGAGAAAGCATGGAAAGCTTCAGTCAGGGAAGTGTGGAACTAGAAGAGGAAAGAAAAAGGCCGTGCTGCCTGGGGGAGGGCAGTCACCCATCAGCAGGTGCAGTGCAGCAACAACAGGGCAGTGCCACACAGCTTGAGAAACCATGGTGGCGATGGCATCACGCACACCCTGCACACAGCAGCACACAGCCCCGGTGGGTACAGCAGCAGAGGGAGATCTAAGAGTTTCTACAAGTCAGACCAGCCCAAAGACCATGACAGAAGCCTGCCACGCACTGACAAGAGTTTCTAGCAGAGCATTTTCCCCACTAACTTAGACCTCTTTAGCCCCACTGGCCCAGACTGGGCTGATTCCTGCTTTGTTCACAATTTCCATTCACTTTTATCAGTCACTGATTCTGCTGGTCTCCTTCACATCCTGTCCCTGCGAGCTCCTTGGCTGTGCATCCCCTCTGCTGGCATGCCTGGGATAGAAGCTCAGGGCCTCAGGCAGTTCTGCTCTATCAGTCATTTCAACACTGTCTCCTAGTGAGCTTCCCCAGGGACACAGAGCACTGAACTGCTCCAGCACAGGCAAGAGAGATCATAGAATGGTTTGGGCTGAAGGAACATTAAAGATCATCTCATTCCACCCTCCCTGTCATGAGCAGGGACACCTCCTACTAGACCGTTTCCCAAAGGCCCACCCATCCTGGCCTTGAATAGTTCCAGTGAGGGACCATCCACAGCTTCCCTGGGCAACTTCTTCCAGTGTCTTGCCACCCTCAGAGTGAAAAGCTTGTTCCTAATTTCCAATCTAAATCTCCCCTCTGACAGTTTGAAGTCATCACCCCTCATCCTATCACTACAAGTCCTTATATAAAGTACCTCCCCAGCTTTCTTGTAGACTCCTTTAATTACTAATAATTTACTTTAATTACTAAAAGTACTGAAATAAGGTCTCCCCAGAGCCTTCTCTTCTCCAGGCTGAACAAGCCCAACTCTCTCAGCCTGTCCTCATAGGAGTTGAGTTCCAGCCCTCGGATCATCTTCATGGCTTCCTCCAACAGGTCCATGTCCTTCTTGTGTTGGGGGCTCCAGAGCTGGATGCAGAGCTCCAGGTCAGATCTTATGAGAGCAGAGTAGAGGGGGTGAATCACCTCCCTCCACCTGCTGGGTTTGCTGCTGGAGATGCATGGCACCAGATGCTCATGGATGCTTCAGAGGCCAAGTGCCACATGTCCTTGCCAGGTCTTGGCACCAGATCTGTAGGGCCTGGCTTCTTACCTGCACCAGGGCTGAGGCATGAGCAACAAGTGCAGCTCCCTTATTGCATCCACAAAGGACTCTACATCTCAGAGGCTGGACAATGAACATGGCAATGAAGCCATCCTTGCCTGACACTACCCCATGGAGGGCAGAAAGAAAAGGCACTTTGATGACCAAAGAAACTCTATTTTACAATTAAGACTCCAGCCCTTCACTTAGCCTATGACACACGTGCACATCATCGCTCTGTCCCCCATGGGCTTGGAGCAGAAGCTGCCTCTCGTATGAGTCCAGCACCATTACCTGGGGGAAGAATGGTTAGCTAATTAGCCTGGCATGCAGGCGGCTGCATCATGGGAGGGTTTGGTGTTGGGTCTGATCCCAGCACCAGGGTGCCGATGGGAAGGTGAGCCCCACCCTTCGGACTGGGATAATATTTTTCTAATGCCTTGCAGTGGTTGGCTTTTGTTTTGCTGAGCTGTTGCTATGCACCTGAGGCTCCACGAGGGAAGTCGTCTCTCCAGAGGAAACAACACTGGCAAAAAGTCACCAAATCATTGTTCTGGCTGCTTTCTGTGTCATGAACAAACACATGAATTTGCACTTGTTTATCGGGAGGCACAAGGGCAGGATTTTGCCGGTTATCCGCAGAGGTGATTTGTCTATTGGACCTGCTAGTCTCAGTGGCAGCAGTTAGCCCCAAAAACAAAACCAGGAAAAGACTAAGTGTTCCCATACAACTTCCAGCACAATCAGCAGCCCTCCTCGAAAGCGCCTTTTAAACAAGAAATGGGAGAGGGAAAAAACAATTAGCACCAGAGACTTTATTAAAAAAAAAAAGAAAGAAAAAAAAAAAGACAATTCTTCCATTAATCAGACCCTTATCAGCAGCAAGGTGATATAAAGCCAGGGTTTAATTGGGACTGAGAAAATGTGTTTGTGCTGCTGTGGAGAGCCTTGTCTATGTGAACAGGAATGTGGCCTGCATCCTGTTTTCTTTACTGATGGGGGAAGAATCCGCTCCACGATTCCTTGAAAGGCAGCAGCGTGTTTTCCACCAGCTCCATGCTGGGTTTGTGAATTGGGTTCCTGCTTCTTAGCATCCTGGAGAGCAGCTTTATGCTCAAAGGGATCCCAAAACACCGGCTGTGTTTTGTAGGAAAAGAACTGCCATCCTTCCAGCCATAGCAGCAGGTGTCTTGGCTCCTGGCACCCGCCATCCCTTTGTCCTCCATCTGATTCCCCTGCTGTCTGAGGACAGAGGGCAATTCCCAAAGCAGGGAGATTTAAGGTCCTGGTGTTAGTTTTCTCACTGCCCACAGGCCCTATTTTTCACCTGTGCCTTTGCAAAGGGCAAGACAGGCAAAACTTGACTTGTAAAGGGCATGGGGGCCAGTGTGGGTTGTGCTCCATCCTGCAAGAGATGCCTGGGGGTGCTGAGTGACCTCAGGGAGACCGAGAAAAGGCAGCATGCATGGGAAGCTCCTCCAGTCCCTCTGCTCCTGTTATCCCATGAGGTACCTTTGAAAGACACTTGATAGTTGCCACCTTCATGGTAAATACTCAGGGATAGTTTTCAACCTCTGACAGCTCCTCAGCTCCATCCCCAGCACCAGGAAGGGTCTGTGATTCACCCAGGCCCTTTCCCTCTGCCAGGGCTCCTTTTTGCTTCATGACATCTATCCCTTTTTACAGCACCTGACTACCTGATTCCATGGTGCTTTGTTGGGTGCTTCAGTCAACTTTCACCCTGTTCCAGTACCATGGCATTGAATCTTGGGCTAACTTTAACACCGGGACACAACATTTTTGAACTCCTTTTCTCCTTTACCCAGTCCCAACTTCTCAAAGAGGGAATTGCAGTCATGCCTCCATCCTGCTTTGTGTCAGTGCAGTCTTTTATGCACCAAAACTCCAGTCAGCTTGGATGGAGACATCACCTGCCCGAACCCCTGAGGACTGTCCTTGGAACACTGACCACATAAATATAACGTTTGGATTTCCTGGGCGAGAGTGGGAATGTCACCCAAGAGCAAGTTTGCAGAAGTGTGGCAAACTCACCCAGCATTGCAGCCCAGCATAATTAAGCAGCATTCTTATTCACGTCATCTCCTGGCTTTGGCATAGGTTTTATTATAGTCATTACAAAGACAGATATTGCTTTTGGATTGACTCACTTGATGGGTTGATCAGCACTTTATTGTAGCCTCCAGTTATAGCACTTTTTATGGCATCCAGAAGAACTTAACCATTAGCACACTATTAGGAAGAACACTGGCAGCTGATTAAGTTGCTGAAGGTCAAAGACATTTTTCTTAATTGCTCTGTGTGTGCTCCCTCCTCCTCCTCCTCCTCCCCCTCCAACGGAGCTGGAGGGAGATCGTTCTGTTTTAATAATAAAGTCACAGAGGCATACCTTGTATTTGCCATCAAATCTCTAGGGAGAGGGTTATTCACCATTTCAGATCTTGTCTAAACTGTTATGGTCTCGCTGCTGAAATGAAGTCTTGGAGATTTTCATGGCATGTATTGAAAATTAAAAAAAAAAAAAAGAAAAAGCCATCAGGGTGACTGATTGAATTGGTTAACACATCTTGCAAATAATGTGCTATTAGGGTCATAATAAAATTAATGCACGGATATGCTGAAGGGACGTCTCTGTCTTTGGGAGGGAAGGGAAGATGATTTTCTAGCCTCTGGTAGACTCTCACAACTCCTCAGTATGCTGCCAGAATAACCCTGTCACTGACAGGAGAACCCGGAGTCGGTGAAAGTCTTTCTGATCAACCTTGGCATGCTTTCCTTGGGAATGCAGCATTTCACGTGTTTTCCCATTAATTCCTCAGGGAAGGCTGCTCAGCAAGGTGTTCATACTCTGTCCTCCTGACTACACCCACTATGCACTTCCAGCGTGCTCCAGAAGGAATGATCTTTTCCAGTGCAGACTCTTTAACTGAGCCACTGGCATCCTCCCTCCCCTTCACCACCACAACTGGAGAAAGTTTGTTTAAACCAGAGAACGAGCACTTGTCCCCTCTCTGCAACTTGTCTCAGCAGCATGCACCCTCCGGGGTCACAGCAGAAGGTGAAAAGGAGGAGCCCTTTGCTCACCGCTTCCAAACAAATCCACGCTGTGAGCCTGTGAAAGCCACCACCAGCCTCCTGCTCCTGGAGAAGGTGCATGTCCAGTGATGGGACATGTCTCTGCTGCCTGCTTGCTTTGGCTGCAGGGTGAGCTGAAGGCTTCAGCTCCTTTCTCATACAGTGTGTTGCTCTGGGTGTTCACACCTCCCATGCCTCACCAAGCTCCTTGTGGGATCAAGGATATACTTACCTGGAGTTCATTGCCTGGGGGGCAGGGTATGAATCTGCATTCTTTACCCACTACAGCTAACAAATACAGTTTTAAGCTGTGTGATTACTTAATCTGACTGTGCCCACTCAAATGTCACCTGAGA
Organism: Chloroceryle amazona; assembly: GCA_027560015.1. Taxonomy (NCBI): domain Eukaryota; kingdom Metazoa; phylum Chordata; class Aves; order Coraciiformes; family Cerylidae; genus Chloroceryle; species Chloroceryle amazona. Next base: position 9,894 of record JANHFX010018973.1, on the reverse strand, counting down.
TGAGAAAATGAAATCTCTAGAGGCCATTTCTATGGTAAATTCCACTTGCAAAAGCTTGATGGTCCTGGTGGACTCCCACATTTCAGAGGCTCAGCCAGATGTTTAGCTGCTCATGGGGTTTTATTGTTCAGCTCCAGACTCATCTAACCCAGCTGAAGTCACTAAACCAACAGAAACTTCCTCTCTCTTTTCTTCCAAGTTGGATTCCTAACAGCTCAGTTTTCCCACCAGGGCTTTGTCTAACATCAGAGCCAAGGCTAAAGGGGAAAATGGGGGTGAGGACCAAAAAAGTGCAGAGTTGTCCTATTGCAGGTGGTGAAGTCAACCTTGTCACTTTACCTCAGGCCAGTGAAACCATCTTGCCTTTGCGGGCCACCCTTATGGAGCAGTGCTTTGCAGAGGAGCATGCTGTGTCCTTCTGACAAGGGAAAGGCTGGAAGGACTCCTCAAAGGTCTTGCAGAAGTTAAATGGGCGAGAGACACCCAGTGACTCCTTAGTGAGGAGGTGTGAGGTTGAGGAAAGGACTTCAAACAGGCTCAGAGGCCATATAGTGTTCCTGCTGAGTGTTGGAGGAAGGTATGACAGATGGAGATGTGATCCATGCAGCAGTTTTATGCCAGCTCCACTTGCCTCAGCTCTCCTACCAACCCTCTTTTAAAGGAAGTGATTATGAGTTAAACTTGAAACCCAGTTCCTACGGGAAAGGGTTCAGTGTTTTATACTTCACTGTTGCCTGGACCAGATAAGCCAGGCTGTGGTTGGCTACTGTGATGCCTATACCTGGGCATGGCATCCAAATTGCCCATGGCTTTCCTTGCCCCTCAGCAATAAGATCCTGAAGATGTGAGGTGCAGCTGATCACAGAGAGCTCACCAGCCTGTGGCAGAAGGCATGAGTTAAGGATCTGCGTAATTAAGTGGATCTACATCCACTGTAGATCCACATCCACTGTAGATCCACCTGTTTCTCATGCCAGCAAGCTCAATACAACCAGACAAGTCAATAGTCTTCAAACCCGAGGATACTGGTGCTAGAGACAAGATTTGGCAATTTTAAACGCAGAAGTTTGATCAAAACCTCTATTTCCTTGGCTAGAACTACCCATTGACACATACCAAGTGCTGTCGTAGTCTGAGGGGTGCCAGCCAAACCACAGGGCTGCACCTGGACCATGGTCAAGATGACTGGAGAACATCTTGGTGGTGGAGGATGCTGAGAAGCTTGGCATTACAGCACAAGTGCTCACAGGAGATGTTTCCTAAAGACACCATTTGCAGAGTATCTTCCTTGGTGCCTTGTACCCTCATCTTTAGTGACATGAAGGAGTGAAAGATTTCTGTAATACATTGAATTCTACAGATAGACACACAGCTGCTGGAGATGCCACCAGTACTAACCAGGAGGTCTATGCTGCTTCACCACCCACAGAGCTCAGAGGTGCTGAAGTTGAAGGCACAGGAACCAGCTGCTGATTCCTGGCAAAGCATGACCCTGCACCCAATATTCAGTGTCACTTCCTCTCCTCCTGCACCCTAGGCCTTATTTCATAAGGTCCATCTCTTCTGCAGGGTGATCCAGGTCAAAACATTGCAAAATTATAAAATGCCAGGCAGGAAAATCATTTTAGCAAAGCAGATACCTGCCATGGACAGCTGCTTCTTTCCATGGAAGCATCATCAAGGGCTGGCCTTGAAAAGTCACCCACCCAAACACCCCTCACTCAAAGCATCCTTCTATTTTTACGTCAACATATCTTCTTCCAAAGAAAACCTGTTCAACAAATAGATGTGATGAGGACAGAACTGCCCCATGGTGCAGAAGGAAAGTTAACTGACCATGAGTGATCTAGAAGCTCTCTTCAGGAACTCCTGCTGCAGAAAAAAATACCTGTCACAAGTAGGGCACAACAGGTCCACTTCGTGGGAATTGTCAATCATAAAATGGACTGCTCAATCAAAAAGTCGTATCTTAGAAAGATACCCTATCGCTTATGCTTAGCACTGGCTCTAGAAGGTGCCAGCTTCCCTGGATTTTCCTCTTAAATAAAGTTTTGTAATTCTGTTCTTTCCTGCAAGATGTGTCAACCTACTTCAGCTAATCTTTATCACTGAATTCAATAACCTCAGAATAAGCACAGTCCTCTCTTCTCTAATGATACCTAATTAGCTCTTGTAATTAAAACTGTACCTGAAGGGCTGGGCTTTGCACAGATGTTGGCATTGTTCCAGGCAACATAGTGGGGTTACTGCCAGGCTCAGGTTGTTCCTCAGCACTTGATGGGACAGCTGAGATCCTAGCAAGGTGGTCTTCTGAGGTTTTGTGATCAGGGCCTTGGGGGATTTTTTCTGGATGTCTGGTCTGTGGTATTTTTAAACTGGTTTTCCAGATATGTTGACTGCTGGTATTTCCTTCTATAGTGCTCACCGGTGAGTCCAAAGTTTCCCCAAGGAATGTGGACAGCTCGCCCCAGGAGATTTTCCATCATTCAACCCTATGTCAGATTTTCCTCTGTTCATTGATCTTAAGGCTGGGGAAAAAAAAAAAACAAACAACCCACCCACTAATGGGTAGGTCCAGATTTTCTCTCTCCCTGTTTGGGTGTTTTGTTTTGCCATGTACTGTAGCAGGGCTGGAGAGAAATTCTTATGGTCCCACCTCCAGCAAATGTGATGACCCCCTTGTGCTCTTACCCTTGCAGACGATTGGGCTTTGAGCTGCCCGGACAGGGATGCTTTGTTCTGAGACCAAGGGCTGACTAAAGTCATAGTTCTTCTGTGAATTAAACCAGACAAATAAAAGGCTGGGCCCAAGACTGGCTCGACAGACATTCCAGATAATGGGGAAATCATTCCTGGAAACATATGAATTTCCAACAGCCCTCAGTTTCCTCATTCACACCACCTGAAATCAGTCCCGGGACACTGTGGAAATTACCTCAAACAGGGAAAATTTTGAGGCCTGTTCTGGAACATGGTGAAGCAAAAGAGGGGAGAATTGCACCTTAGATATTATACATAGGAAATCTGCAGTGTTTCGGGGTACACTTTTCCCCCCTTCACCTGCAATTGAAGGTCCATTGTATCACAGAGCTAGTCACAGAAACTATGACTTACTGCCAGAGAAACAGCTGAAGGAGTCTGATTTTTGCACACTCTAACTGTGAGAAAACTGCGTCCAGCAGCTCTAGGGAGGTTCTCCTCCCCCTCGACTCTGCCCTGGTGAGACTACACTTTTGGTCTCCCCAGTTCAAGAGAGACAGGGATCTGCTGGAGACAGTCCAACAGAAGCTACGAGGATGACCAAGGGACGGGAACATCTCTCCTGTGAAGAAAGGCTGAGAGAACTGGAGCTGTTTAGTCTGGAGAAGACAAGACTGAGAGGGGATCTGGTGAATGTCTATAAATATGTGAGGGATGGGTGTCAAGTGGAAGGGGCCAGTGTCTTTTCCATGGTGCCCAGTAATAGGACAAGGAATAACAGGTGTAAGCTATAACACAGGAAGCTCCACCTCAACACGAGGAAAAGACTCTTTACTGTGAGAGTGACAGAGCCTGGAACAGGCTGCCCAGAGAGGTTGTGGAGTCTCCTTCTCTGGAGAGATTCCAAACCCACCTGGATCTGTTCCTGTGTGACCTGCCCTGGGTGCTCCTGCTCTGGCAGGGGGGTTGGACTCAACGATGTCCAGAGGTCCCTTCCAACCCCACCATTCTATGATTCAAACACAGGCTGGAGGCTTGGCCACGGGAGATGCAGCTCAGCCAAGGAAGCTGGGCTGTAGAAAAGGATGGGGCTGTAGCTCTCTGAGCTACTGTTCCCAGGAAGCCCTGGAAACCCATGAGAAGCTGCTGGGGTTTCTGGGTAGGCAGCAAGCACAGTGCTAGAGATTATATTAATGTTTCTCTTTTATTCCCTTATCACAGCTGCACCCTGAGATTTGCTGAGTTAACTACACCAGAATAATCTATGGTGTGGTCTTCATGCAGAGGAGAGCATAAAACAGTTTATATATTTTTAACTGTACTTCATAAAATGAGAAGCAAGCTGGAAAACTCAGATGTAAAAGTTTGTGGGTGCAGGAAAGGGTGTGTGGTGCTCTGTCCCTCTGATGCTGATGCTCCACCACAGAGCTGCTAAGAGGATTTGAGGCCAAGAACTCAATCATGGGAAAACATTAACAAGATCCCTTGGCATAAGGACTCAAGTCAGTCTCACCATCCCCAGCCCTAAGCACAAGCTGGGGGTAATTTCACATTGCTGTTCCCATAGATACCTAAAAACTAAATACCTTTTTCCTTTCAAGTTAAGAAATGCTTAAGATGGATTCCCTTTGAACTGAAGTTTGCTCAGGACCATTCACAGAACTACACAACCTCCCCATTCCTACCCAGCTCTGCTGTCCCACTCACTTCCACAGTGCTTTTGTCCATCCAGATTTATTTCACTTCATCCACCCGTACCCAGCCCTCCAATAAGGAAGAGAAATGGCATTGACTTTTGTCACTATTTATTACAAATTAAATTTTGCAAATTACTGTCTAAAAAAAAAATCAATAGATTTAAATAAATATACAGATTTCAGGATGCTACATATGGCATGTGTGCAAGAAGTCACTTAAAGGTGAGACATTATACACACAAGGAGATATACATAGTACTTTACAGCAGTAGTTTTAGTTTAAATTACTAGGCTCACATTAAACCATGTGCAAAGTTTCCTCTGGAACAAACCCTTTCAGGATTTATTTTACTTTTTAGAATGACTCAAACCTTCAGAAGGTCAAATATATATATATAAAAATTCTCTGCAGCTTTGGGGACCAAACAACGAGTCTGATGTTTCATTTACGATACAATCAATTGGTCTCATTTTTCCCTCCTCTAGGGCTTAAAGCAAAATCAAGGAAGTATTTTGTCTGTCCAATGGGACTACACTTGCAACAGCCACAGGTTTTGGTTCACCACCAACTTCAAGCAGCCTTTTTAAATGCTCATGTGTAATACTGGGTTGGGCAGCAAGGGGGACCCAGCAGTGGTTCCAGGAGAGCGGTTATTTCTCGGCACGAACCAGATGACAGCTGCAGCCACAATTTATAAGAAGTTAATCTGCTCGGGCAAACAAAAGTGCATTTGTGATACGGCTCCAGAGCCTTGAGACTGTGTTTGCCTGAAAGATTTGGTTCCTAGGTCCTGGGCTCAGTGGTTTTTCCAAGTTCATTCCTTCCCTCCTCTGGGCCAGCAGCACAATGCTGCCCCGGGTTTGGGGCAGGGGTTTAAATCTGAGCCTTTCCCGTAGAGCTGAGCAGACAGTGCTGTGCTCTCCTCCTCCCAGTCCTCTCCTCCACGTCAGCCCCATCTGGCTGCCCCTTGCCCAGTGCATTCTCTATTCAGGTTACGCTTCCCATAGTGATGCGCTATCCACATCCTGGGCAGTTATTACACAGTCTGACTCGGAGACCCAAGCTAAGCAAAGTAGCAAGCAAGCCTTTGTGTGCTATTTTCCCCACCACCCATCTTCTCTGCTCTAGCCTTTCCTTTCAGGCAGAGCCCAAAGAAAGCTGGGATATTAGGTTAAGAGCTGGAAGCACTTGACCCCCGCTAAGGGTACATCCAAGGCAATATGAGACAGCTTCACAGCACTGAACTCATCTGGGCTAACAGCTCTGCTTCAGACCCAGCAGGACTCCCTCCCCCAGGCTAGACAGGGCTCCTGCAGAAACGCAGCTCCCTGCAGGCCCCACCACTGCTGCTGTGCCTGATGGCAGGGGTCATGCTTGGATCTGATGCAAGCTCCAGTGTCACCAAGCTATCCTACACCTCAACAAGAGCCCCTTAAAGATGGCCCTTTAGTGAATTTCTCAGCCTAAGAATGCCACTGACTACTCAGTTGGCTTTCAGGCTTCTAAATGGCATCCATTTTTTAATAAAAACTGGGAGCTGGTTTACCATGGGAGTCTTGTTCACATGCACATTGCACTGACAAGTAAGAGAAAAAAAGTGCAAAGGTGGGCTCATGCTGGAGGCAGTTTATGCCAGTCTACAACGACCAGCCAAATACCTCTGCATGGGGCTGAGCTGGAACCATGCTCAAAGATGGCTCAAAGGCAGAGCAGACCAGGCCATGAAATGGGCTCAGTGCTGCCAGGACCACACCTGCCCAGAGCCATCTGGTTTGTGATTCAACTGCCAGGCACAGGCTGACCCTCTCCAGTGCAGAGTTAAGCTACTAGTCCTCCAACAAGACCCTTTTGCCTGATCCAAAAAGGCACAATTCAGCTCCATGACACATCTATGACTGTATATATAGAGAGTTTTCCCTTTACAGCAGTCTCTGGAGTGCATGCGGTACTGGTTCACACAACAGGAGCATGGAGACTTCCACTTCTTCCCCCTTCCACTCATGGCCTTTCCTTCAGCTCTAACTACCGACAGCGGAGTTAGTGGCACCCACAGGACTCCAAATTCTTCTGGCGAACTTGGTATGCACCTGTTTCTTATCTCTTCTTCTTCCAGATGTTTTTCTTCCAAGGCAAAACTGTTGGCTGTGCATTCCTCAGAGAGTGGTGCTGATGCTGCCTGAACCGCAGCCTGGAGGCAGCAAGATCCCTGTCAAAGAAAGAGACACAATGTTCATCCTCCAATCCATTTTCCTACTACTCAGCAACAGCCTGTGTTATAATATTAATCTGCCCCTCACCACAGTTTGAGGCAGAAGACGGTTGAAGGAAGAGGGGTAATTTCTAGCTGCAGCTCTACAAAGCCACAGCAGAGACCCATCCAGCCCTGTCCCCCTTTGCCCCAGCAGCTGGTGGCAGAGGATTCAAGGAGTCCTGCAGCAGGGCATGACCCAAGTGATGCTTCCCCAGGTCTGCCTTTCTGGAAGTGTTCCCACTGCATCTGATTTAACTGTCACTAGTAGACCAACTCTCCATCAATTTGCCAATTCCCTTGAACTCCTTTACACTCCTGGAGTCCATGGTTTCTTCCAACAGTGAGTTACACATCTCATTGATGTGATGTGAGAAAAGATGTTTCCTTTGGTCCAAAGTTGCTGCCCAATCGATCCTTTTCCTATGTCACGCCATCCCTCCCCCCTTGTACATCTTCCATTTGCCTGTCCCATATCAGAGAAACTTCCCACTCCAATCAATCGTATTTTATGTCATAGCCCTCTAGTTTTGGAAGGACACAAGGAACCCTTGTCCCCTCAGCTGTCAGCCCTCAATTCTACAGAGAACTGGGGTCACAAACACAGATGTTCAAGTGCTTATGAGGGGTGTTCAGAGTGGGTTTGGAGGGCATGCTCACCTGAGAGCTCTCAGCAGGCCATGATGGGAAGGCCTCATGTCACTGCTCTTTGGAGACTTCACTGATGCTCCAGAGCTCTCTGGGAGCTTCAGGCTCTGGAGGTACCTAATGAGCAAGAGAAGATGCATGAACCACTCACATCCAGCCATGCTGTGGTAAGTACCCGGGGGGGGTGGTGTTGCTCTAACATCACCAGTGACAGACTAAGACAGTTGAATGCATGTTTTTGAAGGGTTAATTGCAGCTATTTGAGAGCTATTCATAGCTCACTTTTACTGCTACCCGCTATTGTCAGACCTTGCTCTATTCACAGTCATATTTAGCGAGTGGGGATTTTAACTATTGCCTTGCTATGAAATTAGTGACAGATCTCTACGGTTTTGGTCCCCACAGCGTCAGCTCCGCTGTTGCGCTGGCTGAAGTGAGACAACCAAGAGGCCACATGCACTATAAATGGAGTTGGCTATGGAAGATACTTGACTTTGAGTCCCAGCTCACAGCAGTCCTACTCTCCTGCAGCCTCCCCCACCTGAGCCATTTAGGAGCCACTGGTGTCCCAAAGCCTCACACTCACTGCTTGTCCCTCTCCCAGTGGGCTGCCAGCTCCTCCCTTCCCACCAGTGCACCCAGCACTTCCTCAGCCTCCTGGCAGCGGGAGGGATGGAGGCAACATTGCTTCATATCAGCTTGTAAATAGAATACTGTACAACAAAACCACCCTAGTGACACTTTGCCAGGGCCTCTTGGGAGGGGTCTGAAAGCCACTAGACAAGTTTCAGCTGTTTGCAAATTGCTCCGCAGCCATCCCTGGGGAGGCTGTGGAGTTACTCCAGCTCCCAAGCTCTGCCTCTCTGCTTGCACCCTCACCCAGCAGCCCCCAGGGACATCCTCAGAACCGCCCCCAACTTACCCAGGCTTCGCCTGGCAGAAGGTGGCACAGATGTTGTCCCTCGAGTGCGAGCACTCGCACCTGGTGAGCGATCTCTTGCGCCGCCTTGGCGGGCTTCCCAAGCCATAGGGAGCGGTGTGTCTGTTAAAAACAAAAGAAATCAGCTATGCACCTAACTTTATTAGCCAACAGGTTTATAACACAGTCCTGGGAGGCAGCCAAGCCAGTGCCAGGATAATAAAAGAATCATCTATAGACATAAGGTGAAAAGGTCATTGATATGGCTAAGCCTTTAAACTTCAGCTCCTCTCCCACCTACTGTTTTCCCCACCCTACCCCTCCCAGGGAGATTGCCAGTATGTGCTGGGTTGCAAGTGGAATTTTCTATCCTTGCAGCAGCCCAGGAACCCGTGCAAGGGTCGCCACACAGGCTGGGTGAGCTGGCAGTTCACCTGCATGGCAAAACACACCAGGAGTGTGGTTGCCCTGTCCACCAGCAGCAAGCATCCAGTTTCTCAAGCGCAGAGCTGTCAGGACTTTCCCTTTCCCCCTGCCCCCAGTGGGTTTTAACACACAGGACATAGTAAAAATCAAGATGTCTTGGGGCCATAACAGGTTCTTCTGATCACAGCATGCTCCGAGAGCCGTTAGCACATTCCCGCTCCATCTTTGATCGCAATCTACTCTCCCAGAGGGTTTAGGATTGGCAGTGACTACAACTATTCTCTGAGCAAGCAGTGAGTTGTAATTGCACGTTAGTGAGCATGATTATAACCACACCTGAATACATGTGTTTTGCTACAGTGTGATGGCCATTGGTCTGAAACGACTCAGAAAGCTGCTTTAGCATTTTTGAGGGCAGGACTTGGCAGCCACAGGACTTTAATGCCAGCCCACCAGTGTCTCATTAACAATACTGGCACTCAGCAGCCAGGGCTACAGCTCGCAAACGGGTAGAGTAACTTTCTGACTTGCAGCTATAACATCTTGGTATGGCTTTTGGCTTGCAGAGGCACAAATCTCAGGAAAAAAAAAAGATGAACCTGTGAGGGAGCAGCGCCCTGTGCTTTCACCCCGCTCCCCTGGGGGTTGTGCTGAAAGAGCTGAGCAGAAGCACAGCCTGTCCCTTTCACGGTGTTGGAAATGCTCTCCAGAGCAGGTGCTACAAGAACTTCACAGCGCTGGGACCCTCTCTGATCCTCCTCCAACCTAACCCCATCCTTCATTGGAAAGTACAGTTGCTTGTTCATCATCAGAGCCACCACCCCCCCAAAAGCTACGTTCATGCTCACCCAGGTGTGTTGACCCAGATGATGTCCAGGTGACAGAAGTAGATGCATTCCTTATCCAGCCAGCTGTTGCAGGAACAGCGCTTGGTCCTGGGGTGCACGGCCAGGGGGGACTCCGGCGGAGGATGGCCCGTACCTGCGGCAGAAGGAGGGAGGGATGAGGTGCGGGCTCGGTGCAGGGCGCTGGAGTGCCCATCGGAACATCACCTCTGCGGTTACACCTCCGGCGGGGATTACGGCGATTTCAACACGCAGGCAGCTTTACAGGAGGTGCCGATTAGGTCGGGGGCTTATAAGGAACTTGCACACCCCCGGCAGCTGCAGGGGCCGCCCCTGGAACAAGGGCACGGCGAAACCCCCGTGCAACACCCCCCCACACCCCGCAGCCAGCCTCCGGGCAGCCCCGGGGC